>JAHRHJ020000711.1:0-53768 GCA_019776745.2 Taxus chinensis
ATAGCATCAAACACTCCGTACAAACGTTTCAGCTGCAGCCTGTAAGGCGTGATTAATCTGACAGAAACCTTTTTGCCTGCCAAGTAAGGACTCGTTGAAGAAGCTCATATTATTGCAAAGCAAAAAGTGCTTCATAAATACTCTGATATGAAACATATCCGCCCCAATGAGATTCTCTTCCATGATTTACATCGTACAACAAGTACGATCCAAATAAATACTCTTTGTAAATAAATTTCATCAGGTCTGCTGGTAACACCCTCACTGAATCAGTTCACTTTTTCTTTATCTGCACTCATTCACTCTCAACTCTTGTATTTTCTATATTTCTCAGTCCAATTCTCAAACACCTTTCTTATCTATTTATTCATGATTCCACACAAACACTAACTCACTCTTCAAAAGAACCTTGAGCCACCCCTTCAACTTCCTAAGTTGACCTTTCAATCTTGAAAACTCAAGAAGGTCAGTTCACCTTTCTAGCAAGTTCAAGAGACAGGAATGTCAAAAGACAAGAACTGTCTTTTACACTTCTTCATCGAGCTAGGAGCATGTTTGAGGAATTAGAGCTCAATAGAGACTCATCAGCTTCTCTAACACTGACCCAAGTTTGAATTTAGAATCGTGAACAACATTTACCTCCCATTATTGAGATATACCTGCCTTTAGTGTCTACCCGACTGTGATTCGAACTTCATGAAGATAATGTTGCCATTATGCAAGATTCTAGAGCTTTAGCATCTTCTTTAAGCTGTTATAGACTCAACTTTTACCTGGTTTCTTAAATAACTGATACAGACCTCTGTTACTGTTTTTTTTTTTTGTGTTTTGAAAAGGCTTTGAGCACATTGAGGATCTCCTTCATGTTTGAGATGCATTAATGATGGAAGAGTAGCCTTACTCAAAAGTTCCATTCTGTTTGATTAACCGATTTGTTGAAAACTCAAAACATAAACTCTGCACAAAAAAAAGGACAACTCATACTGCTTGCTCAACCATGAGAAAAGTATTCAACATCCTTACACTGAACTTCAAAAGTTTAGTTCCTTTTGTGATTTCAAAAATCCGGTGCAACTTTGAAAGATTACTCAAAAACCTAAAACTGCCTTCAAGATTTGATCGAGCTTCTTCCATGTTAAATTCACCACCTGCACAAAAGTGACTTTCCAAAATGAAAAGGCAAGACAGCTCAACTAAAACTTTATCTGTCCTTCTACTACAGCTACAAGATTTTGCAACCACTGATCACGACTGTGGTCGCGTGCAACCAGAACATCAGGTTCAACACCAATGGTTCCTTGGGATCACCATGCAGCATCTGTCACACTTACTCTCCCTGGAGGCCACTGATTTTCTTGAGGTAAGTTTACCTTCTCTATCCGTAGCTGCTGCATATCGTGAACCACTTTCTCACGGCATTTCCTCGGAGAAAGAAAATTTCAGTCTACGCTCCACTAAAACTACGGTTGTAAAGCACGGATTTGGAGAATCCACACCCACCCATGCAATATCAGGGTGTGACAGACCTTCATTTCACCATCAATGACCCATGTCAGAAAACGATTGAAGCAATTCATCTCAAATCCCAACAAAAAACACTCTCATTGTTCATGCGGCCAGAACAGGTCAAAAGGGACAGGTTAGCACAGGGCGCAAGAAATTTGCAAATCAAAGGAAAACTTAAGCGAGGGGGGGTGGCTAGAAAAGGTAAGGCCAGGGGGGGAATGGCCACCGTACCAGGTCTTAGAGGTAGGAAGGGGGGTGAGGGACCATAGGATCTTAGGGAACAAACAAATGGAATTTGACTTTGAAAAAAAACCATTGTCCCCTCCACCTGCGCCACACACCCTATATTGCTTCTTAATGCATCAGGACCAAGCACAGGCCATTTTTAAACAAAACTATTTCACAAGGGCAGACAACATCCACCATGCAAACAACAACTGTCACCTTAGAGTATCATTTAGACCACGCCGATTGGGTTGCATGCCACACCAAAATTGCATAATGCCGAACTGAAGCCACACACTCGATCTAAGGGATTCGATTTAATAGTGTAAAAATACTATATATCGTTCTACCACCCAGGTCTTCTGGGTATTTTATTTTTCAAATATAATCCCATGTAAATGAAGTATGGCAACAACAGCTACTTAAAAGAGAGGTATATAATCCAAATTTACCAGAGTCACCAGAACATCTCCAATAGTAACTCAGTGTAACAAGTTTTATTGGGGTAAGACAAGGTCGAAAAACCTCAGTATTTTTAATTCTCTACAACTAAAAGAGGGTTCTATCCCCAACTCATACACAAAAAAAAAATGAACCCAAGCGAGAATAAACCAAACGTTTACGAACTCATACAACCCTTGTCGATGGGTAAAAGTCTTGTTTCTCGACAACGAATAGGAGCAGGATGGAAATGGCTTCAAGGAAAGGAAAGTTGCTAAGCCCAATCAACCTTCGAAAAGGGTTTTACCGCTAAATGGCGGATTACATTCTCATCCCTTAAGAAAGCATCGTCCTCGAGCGACATAACACAGAGGAAAAAAAAAATGGCATATACCAAAAAAACATGAAAAGGAGAAAGTAAACTTTATGGGTTAAAATTTTAAGTTTAGTAATTAAAGTAGGGTCACAAGGTTAGCATTAGGATCGACTGGGAGGAATTTTAACTTTCAAGGCTCTTTAAGTTGGCAGTTCCCTATTGTTTATTATTTCCTTAGTTCCTTCCATTAGCATTATTCCTAGTTTAATTTTCTTTTTAAAATTTCATCATTGGAAGAGTTTTGGTTTAATTCCTATTAGTGTGGCCAAACATGAATGCGAATACAACACACCCTATCAGGTTCAAACAGACACTACAGAATACAAGCACACAAGAATCTTCAAGATTGTATTACACCATAAAAGGTACACAAAAATACGGAATAGAATAGGCCACATCCCCACATAAATAGTACTCGTCACACAGTTATGACTGACATATTAAATACTCAAACAAAAGAGCTTACTACAATTTCCAGACATTTCTCAATTGCCATCAATGAAAAAATTCAACATAACACCAAACCATGCTACAGGTTACATAGTGTCCATGAGGGAATCAAGACATATCCCCAACATTCACAACAAAATCCATCTGACATGAGTAACACATACATCAAAAAGACCACTACCAAACATCAAAATAAACCAAAATATATCCTTGAAACATCAACCGTACAGACAAATATCATAAGCCTCCTTCAAAGCTCTATGCCTCCCTCAAGCTCTTATGTCTCCCTCAAACTCTTATGCCTCCACAAGTCTCTTATGGCTCCCTAAACTCTTATGCCGCACTCAAAACTCTTATGCTCCCTAAAGTCTCTTATGGCTCCCGCAAACTATTATGCTCCCTCAAAGTCCTTATGCTCCCTCAAACTTTATGCCTCCCTCAGGAGTCCGGGACCCTATGCGGCCAAGACACATAGAGTTTCGAACATCTAACCCAAGTGAAATAATAACACGTGGTTCAACAACCCGCTAGTATAGTACTCCTTGGGCGGACCCCCATACAAGAAGCGCGGGTCCATAGGTCCAACCAAATCCATGGGGCATCTTATGACCCTATTCACACATCACAACAATAGAACCCGCCACAACACTCCAATCCACAAGTGCCAAGTGGAAAAGTACAAGCCTTGAGCACAAGGCGTAAAGAGGTAAGAGGTAAGAATTCCAAATTAAAAGAAGACCCCAAAATCAAGCTAAATAAATGGGCCAAAATAGCCATAGTTTTCAAAATCCACATGTTAGGGCCACAAACCAAGGAAATGCCAAAATTGTAACGCATTTCAATCAAGGAAAAGCTGCTGGGTCCTCACAAAATAAAGTTAAAGCTCAAGTTCGAATAAAATCAACTTATAAGACAATGTCAACATTACGATAACTGTGTGGCCTTATCTGGCCACCAAGGGGGTACTCAAGAGTTGCTAGCACTCGGAACATTGAGCTCATTCGTTAAAATACATATCAATAATACAAAATATCATCATCTCAACGGAATTATCTCGCCAACAATTCAACAAGGCCCAAATAGTCAAAAGTCACATGGTTAAATCCATACGAAAACCATATGGGAGATGAGAAAAAAGAGTGCAAAAGTCACATCTACTGAACCTGAGGTGTCAGCGAACACAATATGTATGACCACCCGTTTGAACAAGTGTCACACAACCAAACAAATAAAGGGGGTGTTCAGCCTATGTAAGCTCCACTTCCTATCTCGTACGCACTTGAGGATCTGGTCAACGGTACACATTTCTATCACTCTATACAACACCGTCTACCTATTTCCCTCAGTTCGGGGGTAGTGTAAAGGGCTCACAACATAACATCTAAACTACATACACTAAAATAACGGTGGCACACACCATAAACTACCATAACGTCGTACATATGGTATGTATCCGGCGTAGATCACAATCATTCATTCATAGGGTGCAATACATCACTTTACCAATTCTTGCAACCAAAGTTGCAATCACCAATTGATAGGTTCATTACACTCATCGTATGACCCTAAATCACAAAACCCATGAATCATTAAATTCACACAACTCATTATACGATGAACATAATAACATTCAACAAAATAACATTAATTGCTTCCTAACAAGGTGATACATGCATTTCTTTAGAACATGGTAAAACATTTCATGATACATCTAATTCACTTTACATAAATCCAGTCATAAAACACATTGATTACACTACATAGCACAATATGTCACAAAGTCCAACACTATGTCACCATTTATATTATTGTCACCACATCACAAGCAGTACTAGTAATTAACCACGTGAATCTTCATAGAATCCACAAGAAGGAGAGAGAATACTCCCTCCCAAACTATAACATGATCACAAACATGCACAATGTGACATACACTCATGTGAGTCACCAAAAACACACTTACGACATGGATCCACATCACGTTTAAAGCACATTACTCTTCAATATCACCACATACATGCCAACATCATATCATCATGCAGTATCATCATGTAACACACAACCACCTGTAGTAACATCATCATATAACCCACATAGGGACCCATAGGTCGAGAAGCAATGAACCTATGGACTCTGATACCAAGTGTAACGACCCAATAATCACAACACGAACAAACACAGGAAAAGACAGGATATATATATATATATATATATATATATATATTGACTTGCTTGACACATAACATGGCACAACATGTCATCACCAAGGTTACAACTAACTCTGTTAACAACTCGATACAAGGATGGCCATAAAAGCAACATGGAAAACGTCCACACTATAAAGGGACATATTTTTTTTGACAGAACAACCAGGAGACCAAACCACTTGATACTCTCAAAGAGGGCAAGCCACAAGTAATAATGATGGTGGTATTTATTTGATAGAACCCTGGATAAATTTAAAGGAAGAAGAGTCAAATTAATTCACCCTAAGACGGGACCTTAGTTCATTCTGAGGGTTAATAGAAGCTCGAGGTTTTATACGTAGGGTACAGCGCTCTTACATAGGCTTCACCGAAAGAGCTTTATCAGATGGAAAGCACTTACTTTTAATAGGCTGAGAGATAAATTGAGTGGTTTCAAAAATTATTCTCTCTACTGTTAAATCTTATTATAAACTAACCATTGTTGCCTGAAAGCTGTCTTTAGCGTGTCCACCAAAAAAGAGTTAATTTTTTTTTACTTTACAGTTAAGTAGGGATAACACGATTGATATAGAATCACTTTGCAAGGGATAGTCTCACTCTTGATTACTTAATTGCAATGTTTTTTTCAAGGGGATCCAAACCACAACAGATTTATTTGAATAAACCCCTTAAGGTAACTTCTGTAGGAACAACCACCCATTACGATCTTACAGATTAACACATCAAACAGAGTCTCAGAAAGATTAACTTAAATTATTCTCAAGATTCCAAGTTTACAATTGCTATGCCAGTTGAACGTTTGAATAACATTTCCCACAAAGATAAGTTACTAGTTTACCTACAGAAAGGACAACATAACATCTTCACCGCAAAATTTGAACAACCCAAGGCAACGAGGTCTTTAAATTCCTTTGCAAATCACTATTAAAAATTTACCTCACACTGGACATTTTTACAAGGAATTTCATTCATAAATTGCACTGATGATGAACCTTTACAACTCTTTCATTTATCTACTCACACAACCATTCTGCACAAATTACTACTTGGAATCAGTTCGCGAGAACTGAGCATGTAAGACTTACCCATTGCAACGTAAGCTAAACATTTATTAAAAGCATTGATAAAAATTTTTAAAACTCAAGAGAATGGATCAATCACAAACCCACTAATCAACATGTTCACAAGAGGACGAGATTTATACCAGCCAACAAGGAGGAATCCCAATAGTCAAGTGAGCAGGATATTCCAAGACAAACAAGGTGAGACATAATTGGGAACCAAAACATCCTCACATGTTTCACCAACTATTGCTTTGTATTCTTACCCTGTTGATGAAAGTGCAACAAAAGTCTACCTGTGAAATAATAGCCAGTCCTAAATTGACTCTATGTGTAACACCCCAAAAATACCAACACATACAACACAGTGAAATACCGGATAATTTTTTTTTGACTTGCTTTGACACAACACGACACAACATGTCGTCACAAGGTTACAACCAACACTAGGAACCACTTGTTACGGGGAAGACCACAAGGTCAGCATGGAAACGTTCACACCTATCAAGGACAATACATTTTTTTTTTTTTTGACAAGACAACATGCAAGTCCAATCCACATGACACACTTACATTTAGGGCATCCCATGAGGAAATTTCTTGTTAAATTTTCTTGTTTACTAAGAGTGTCTCTTCATTCTTATCTTACGTCCCTATAAAATTTCATGTAATGATTCACACAAAAAAAATTCTTTTCACAAGGGAGAACTTCTTTCTTTTCAACTATTGGACTAAATAGCTTAAGGCCAAGCTTTCTAAACTAGGATCATCAATTTTATGTCCAAAGTGTTCTTATTCATTTGATTTTAGAACATTTTTCCATTTCTTACAAGGTTAATTAATCTTACTCAAGCCACTAACACCTGTTTCATACCTCTATTGCATAGGTGAAAGCATAAGTTCCAACTGAGTGGAAAGTACCACTTAGGGTTTCATTACAATAACCTTCTTGTTTAAGGATCAAACTTTGACCTTGCTTAAGAAATATCACCATGAATCAAGGAAAGGGTTAACAGAACAGCACAACAGAATTTAGCTTCAGGGTCGCATTGTTTACTGTCAGTATCTTTCATTGAGGTTAAGAGTTTATCGAGATTGGTTAAATGCTCCATCTAGACTTTACTTAATTAAGGTTTGACAAAGGAGGACATTTCAAACGATAGAGAGATATTTAAGGTTTTATTAATCAATTTCCTTCCTACTTATTAAATCCTATCATCTTCTAAAATCTAACCATTGATTTCACCATGAGATCATTTAAGGTTTCACTGTAAAAGGATAATGTTTATTAGTTTGGCGCGAATAAAAAGAAAGAATGAGAAGTTATCATATTTCATTACAAAAGATAGTTTTCTTTTGATTGTTCCAGGTCTCAAAGGTTATGTAGTAGATCACATCTACATTAATATATTCATATATATAAATTTTAGTTTAACTTTTATCAGGACTATCCAGCTCACTTTATAGTGCTTACAAACTCATTGCTACTAAGCCTTAGGAGGATTTACAACTCAACATTTTAACTCAAGAGCAAAGTTTAACAGTACTCGTTTGCGGAAACAAAACAAGGTTATATCAATTCATTCCAACATGATGCACAAATCAAAGGGACATACCATCTCTATTGAACCATGACTAGGGAGCAAGAGAGTAATAACATGGGACATGCCCCGCTACTATTCTAAGGATTAAAATACACTAGAATATCCCATAACCAAGCGGTAATCAAATTTCATCTTTCACATGATAACCAAACAAACCAAAGTTTCAACAGTTACAACAACAATACTCTACAATACATTTACTAGGCACTGACCCTTCTTCTAAAATGTCCAAAGGCCCTTTCCAAATTTTATAACATAATACACATTCGTACAAAGGAACATCATAACCAAGATTGATGCAATAATCTACAAGTCTTTCCATCATCTAACCACGTAAGCCATCTGCAACAATTAATAACCTGAGTCAGTTCGCGAGAACTGAGCAAGATAAGACTATACATAGCAACAATAAGCTACTAGCTAACAATACCATGAAAGGAAACATTCTATTTCAAGAAATGGATCAAAGTTCTAACCTCTAACAACCTTTTGAAACAAGATATAATTTTCAACATATCAACTAAGAAGAAATCCATAAGTTTTAGTTATGAAAATACCTCGAAAACTACAAAAGTTTGACAACCAAATACGCAAGACTATGAAATTTAAATGATTAGACACAAGAGTTGAGAGTATTAGGATTTCAATCATGTAATCCCGTAGATTACGTGATTGAAATCTAAAGTGTAACCCATCAATCCACATTCTCAAGGTGAAGTCAAAAGATAAAAACCAGACCCGATCTTAGCTGCCAAAAAGAATATAGTTTTGGAATCGTTCCGTAGGGCCATAGGCCTAATAGGCTAGAAACGAACAACGAGGGTAATAACAAAGTTCCATCATGTAATCAAAAAGGTTTAAAGGATGAAAATCTTATATTCAAACCCACAACCATTATATCTTAGGTAATAAGTGACTTCATAGCTAATAAGGATGAGTGGAAAGGACGGTAAGAATGTCCGGAATAGGTATTTCCTAACACCTTGCCTACTGAACATAACCAGGGTCGGAATAGTGAAAAGCCTCATTAATACCCAAGTTGAGTAGGCAATCTAGCATTCTAAACACATCCTTGCAATTTTCATAATACCTTAGATTTATAATCCTCCCGTTCTAGAGGAACATAGCCATGAATCTAGACTTGGTTGAAATTTTCCGACGTCAACTCACTTTCTAAAATCATAAACGATGTATACAAAGAAAAAGGTCTCTCAACTCTCCTTAATTTACATCTCATCACTAAGTTTATGGTAACCTATGCAGTGATTAAACACATAATATACCATTGAAGATAGATATCCTCCAATAACGAACTTCTATAACGATGTAATTACAATTATTACGCTCGACACAAAAACAAACTATTCCATAGCTTCTTTTCCCTTTTTTAGACAACAAAATATATTCACGACCTTCCATCACAATCATTCTAAATTTGTAATGAAAGGTCACTCATCAAGAAGGAAGTACAAAACAAGTTTGACTAAATTAAGGAACTTCATGTTACCTTAAGAAGTTGATGAAAACCTTAACTTTCACGAATCGTGAAAGATATTACCATACTCCATCAAGGCATTATGTCTATACATGATTAAATCGATCACACAAGGAATCATCAACATACCATATCTTAACACCATAAAGGTCATTAATTTTATCAAATTTTACTCATAGAAAGAGTAGAATCAAAATGGGGTTCTATCAATAATTTATGCCCTTCTATCAACCCAGGACATATTTTCGGCCCAAAACTTCCTTCTTAACAAGCATATATATTGAACTTCTAATTTCCAAAAGCCCTAATAATTTGCACAATACACGAAGTGCATAATCACGCTTATCATAAAAAAATAATAATAATTTAACTGTATGTTTTCCTCTAGGGCAACAACATAACAGGAAACCAATACTAGTCAACGCTGCAACGTTCTAGGGGTGATTACATACCCAGGTTCACAAAAGAAACAGCGACATTTTTGCAGAAGGAAGTAACTTTAAAATTACATATATATATATATATATTCATATGATCAATCAAAGCATACACTGAGAACCTTTGTTTGTTTTATATATAAAATGGGTTGGATCACGTCAACAAGAACAACCAACAGAGGCAAATCCAGAAGTAACAAACTGTTAACCATATACTGAACGTAAATCCACAAAATCACAGATTTAAACCAATTTCTAGAAAGAAAAAGTTTCATTTCAAGAGGTTTATTAGATACTAGCATATTATGTATATGGTTAGTCTATCTTGCTTGTTTTAACGCATCCACCAGTCGTGAACATCCAGCAGGGACTGCTACAGCCACACGCCCTCCGCTTTATCCTCTGCTTCACTGGTCTTTTCTTGCAATATACCACACCAGGATTCCCTTTTGAAGGCACGACTAGAAGGATGCAATAGGTGGCTGTCCAAACACTAGATTGCTTCAATGCAGCTGCTTTGGGGGTGAGAGTCGAACTGCTTACCACTCAGTCTGAGAGCACTTGCGCTAGAAAGGCTAAACACCGACCATGGTTTGAAGCTCGGACACAAGACATAATGATTACATCGCTCCTGGATCCGAAAGGCATCTACCGTATTGATACACAATCCTTTTCCTTCATCAGATTTGGGGACAACATCAAACTCTCGGTGCAAACATTACAGCTGTAGCTTGTAAGGTGATGATAATTCCAACAGAGACCTTTATGCCTGCCAACTTAGTGACTGTTGAAGCATGCTCATATAATAGCAAAGCAAATTGTGTTTCATGAATATTCTGATATGAAACAGATCGGCACTCTATGAGGATTCTCTTCCATGAGTTACATCGTAACAACAAGTAAGATCTCAATAGAGAATCTTTGTAAATAAATTTCATCAGGTCTGTTGGTAATACCCTCACTGTCACTTAATCGATTTTGATAGAAACAATATCTTGTAGGATGAGTCCAAATTTGAAGAATATCAGTGATACCTTTATCTCCCAAAACATTTTCTCCAACATTGGATACACCTGCCTGTGCCCGTGGAGTGTGATCTATCACCATGAAGGAGCTTCTACCGAACTGTGAGCATGCCCGAGATCCAAAACTATTTACTGTTGCAGGCAGTTGTTGACGAGCATCAACCCAAACATTGAACACACCTTACAGCTGAGCCATGGACATTTTCTCCAACATTGCATAGATTCCCTGTGCCTGTGGGTGCGATCTGTCACCAAAACTGGGACAAGCTCATGGCAGAAACAATAAAATACAAGCACAAATCAATGGCAAGCTTAAGAACTAAGACCAGGTTAAGCAATTGTAGTGTCTCAAGTTACAATGTATGATCTTGACCTCCTAGGCTGAAAAGTAAGAACTTACCCAAAACAAGAAACCCTTCATTCATACAAACTTTTTACACGAACAGGGTCGAAATGGACAGGCCCGAGCAGAGCTCCCAAGGAATGCAGCTTCTTGCCCAATGACCACCATATCAAAGCGGCCATGGCTGAGCGTCCATGGCCAACTTCACGGACACCAGCAGAAACCAGTAGTGAAATGCAATCTCAGCCTCACTTGTAAAACGTAGCCCCAAGATTTGATCAAGCTTCTTCCATGTTAGATTCACCACCTGGACAAAAGCGACTTTCCAAAATGAAGAGGCAAGACAACTCAACAAAAACTTTATCTCATGTCCTTCTACTACAGCTACAAGATTTTACAACCACTGGAACACGACTGTGGTCACGTGCAACCAGAACATCAGGTTCATCACCAACGGTTCCTTGGGATCGCCCTGCAGCAGCTGTCGCACTTAACTCTCTCTGGAGGCCACTGGTTTTCTGAGATAAGTTTACTTCTCAACCTTGTAGCTGCTGCATACAGCGAAATGTTTCCTCACGGCACTCCCAGGAGAAGTTTAGTTCTACTGTAACACACCAAAAATACCAACACAAGGACAACACAGTGAAATACAGGATAACTTTTTTTATTGACTTGCTTTGACTCAACACGACACAACATGTCATCACAAGGTTACAACCAACACTTGTGAACCACCTGATACGGAGGATGACCATAAAGGTCAGCACGGAAACGTTTACACCTATCAAGGACAATCTACTTTTCTCTTTTTGATAGAGACAACATTGAAATCCAATCCACATGAAACACACACACAGCTAGGGCATCCCATGAGGAATTTCTTGTTAAATTTTCTTGTTTACTAAAGTGTCTCTTAATTCTTAACTTACGTTCTTATTAAATTTCATGTAATGATTCACACAATTCTTTTCATAAGGGAGAACTTCTTTCTTTTCAATGGTTGACTAAATAGATTAAGGCCAAGCTTTCTAAACTGGGATCATCAATTTGATGTCCAAATATTTCTTATTCCTTTGATTTGAGAACATTTTCCATTTCTTACAAGGTTAATTAATCTTATTCAAGCCACTAACACATGTTCCACACCTCTGTTGCACAGGTGAAGGCATAAGTTCCGATTAAGGGAAGTACCACTTAGGGTTCATAATAATAACCTTCTTGTTTAAGGGTCATATTTTGACCTTGCTTAAGAAATATCACCATGAATTAAGGCATGGGTTAACAGAACATGACAACAAAAATTAGCTTCAGGGCCACATGGTTTATTATCCGTCTTTTATTGAGGTTAAGAGTTTATCAAGATTGGTTAAATGTTCCATCTGGACTTTACTTAATTAAGTTTGACAAAGGAAAACATTCCAAACTATATAGAAAGGTTTATGGTTTTATTAATCGATTTCCCTCCTACTTATTAAATCCTATCATCTTCTAAAATCTAACCATTGATTTCACCATGAGTTCATTTAAGGTTTCACCATAACAGGATCATGTTTATTAGCTTGGCTCAAATAAAAAAATACTAATAAGTTATCATATTTCGTTACAAAAGATAGTTTCCTCTTGATTGTTCCAAGTCTCAAAGGTTATCAAGTAGATCACATCTACGTAATATATTCATATATATAAATTTTTAGTTTAACTTCTATCAGGATTATCCAGCTCACTTTATAGTGCTTACAAACTCATTACTACTAAGCCTTAGGAGGATTTACAACTCAACATTTTAACTCAAGAGCAAATTTTAACAGTACTTGTTTGCGAAAACAAAACAAGGTTATATCACTTCATTCCAACACGATGCACAAATCAAAGGGACATACCATCTCTATTGAACCATGATTAGGGAGTAAGAGAGTAATAACATGGGACATGCCCCGCTACTATACTAAGGATTAAAATTCACTAGAATATCCCATAACCAAGCGGTAATCAAATTTCATCTTTCACGGGATAACCAAACAAGCCAAAGTTTAAACAGTTACAACAACAATACTCTACGATACATTTACTAGGCACTGACCCTTCTTCTAAAATGTCCAAAGGCCCTTTCCAAATTTTATAACATAATACACATTCGTACAAAGGAACATCATAACCAAGATTGATGCAATAATCTACAAGTCTTTCCATCATCTAACCACGTAAGCCATCTGCAACAATTAATAACCTGAGTCAGTTCGCGAGAACTGAGCAAGATAAGACTATACATAGCAACAATAAGCTACTAGCTAACAAAACCATGAAAGGAAGCATTCTATTTCAAGAAATGGATCAAAGTTCTAACCTCTAACAACCTTTTGGAACAAGATATAATTTTCAACATATCAACTAAGAAGAAATCCATAAGTTTTAGTTATGAAAATACCTCTAAAACTACAAAAGTTTGACAACCAAATACGCAAGACTATGAAATTTAAATGATTAGACACAAGAGTTGAGAGTATTAGGATTTCAATCATGTAATCCCGTAGATTACATGATTGAAATCTAAAGTGTAACCCATCAATCCACATTCTCAAGGTGAAGTCAAAAGATAAAAACCAGACCCGATCTTAGCTGCCAAAAGAATATAGTTTTGGAATCGTTCCGTAGGGCCATAGGCCTAATAGGCTAGAAACGAACAACGAGGGTAAAAAAAAAGTTCCATCATGTAATAAAAAAGGTTTAAAGGATGAAAATCTTATATTCAAACCCACAACCATTATATTTTAGGTAATAAGTGACTTTATAGCTAATAAGGATGAGTGGAAAGGACGGTAAGAATGTCTGGAATAGGTATTGCCTAACAGCTTACCTACTGATCATAACCAGGGCCGGAATAGCGAAAAGCCTCATTAATACCCAAGTTGAGTAGGCAATCTAGCGTTCTAAACACATCCTTGCAATTTTCATAATACCTTAGATTTATAACCCTCCCGTTCTAGAGGAACATAGCCATGAATCTAGACTTGGTTGAAATTTTCCGACGTCAACTCACTTCCTAATATCATAAATGATGTATACAAAGGAAAAGGTCTCTCAAATCTCCTTAATTTACATCTCATCACTAAGTTTATGGTAACCAATGCAGTGATTAAACACATAATATACCATCGAAGATAGATATCCTCTAATCATGAACTTCTATAATGATGTAATTCACAATTATTACGTTCGACACATAAACAAACTATTCCATAGCTTCTTTTCCCTTTTTGACAACAAAATATATTCACGACCTTCCATCACAATCATTCTAAATTTGCAATGAAAGGTCACTCATCAAGAAGGAAGTACAAAACAAGTTTGACTAAATTAAGGAACTTCATGTTACCTTAAGCAGTTGATGAAAACCTTAACTTTCACGAACCGTGAAAGATATTACCTTACTCCATCAAGGCATTATGTCTATACATGATTAAATCGATCACACAAGGAATCATCAACATACCATATCTTAACACCATAAAGGTCATTAATTTTATCAAATTTTACTCATAGAAAGAGTAGAATCAAAATGGGGTTCTATCAATAATTTATGCCCTTCTATCAACCCAGGACATATTTTCGGCCCAAAACTTCCTTCTTAACAAGCATATATATTGAACTTCTAATTTCCAAAAGCCCTAATAATTTGCACAATACACAAAGTGCATAATCACGCTTATCATAAAAATAATAATAATAATAATTTAACTGTATGTTTTCCTCTAGGGCAACAACATAACAGGAAACCAATACTAGTCAATGCTGCAACGTTCTAGGGGTGATTACATACCCAGGTTCACAAAAGAAACAACGACATTTTTGCAGAAGGAAGTAACTTTAAGACTATATACATATATATATATATATATATATATATTCATATGATCAATCAAAGCATACACTGAGAACCTTTGTTTGTTTTATATATATAAATGGGTTGATCACGTCAACAAGAACAACCAACAGAGGCAAATCCAGAAGTAACAAACTGTTGACCATATACTGAATGCAAATCCACAAAATCACAGATTTAAACCAATTTCTAGAAAGAAAAAGTTTCATTTCAAGAGGTTTATTAGATACTAGCATATTATGTATATGGTTAGTCTATCTTGCCTGTTTTAACCAGCATCTAGCAGGGACTGCTACAGCCACACGCCCTCCGCTTTATCCTCTGCTTCACTGGTCTTTTCTTGCAATATACCACACCAGGATTCCCTTTTGAAGGCACGACTAGAAGGATGCAATAGGTGGCTGTCCAAACACTAGATTGCTTCAATGCAGCTACTTTGGGGGGGGGTACAGGCAATGAACTGTCACACAGCCTATAGCATCAGCCAGTACGGATTTGCCTCTTACAATGCCTTCGAATCTGTATCAGTAACCAAATACCCGTCATAAGGGCAGGCCCTAGTAGTACTCAGCACATAAGCTAGGCAAGGCTTGCAGTAAAGATGTGTGCATCGGGTTTGCACAGCCTCATTAGGGTAAACAAGCTGCCTACAAACTAGACAGAAAACCAATTTATGAGAAGACAGAGGCCGTAGTCGGTGGAGCAGCTGAAGTGGAATAACTCAATAGAGGTAAAAATTGTGTGAAGGCGACGAAACAGAAGAAATATCTCCATTTCCACAGACAACAGCAACCTTGCCAGCAATCATCACATCAGTGGCTCTCATCAGACCATCTAGCAGAGAGTGCCTGCATCCGTACAAGCTATCGAACTTGCTCTTGGTAACAGAATCATTGTCATTAATAGCAGGGAAGAGCAGTGATCCAATAGCTTGCATCTGGTACAGCCTGTGAACATCGGTAGTTGTTTCCTCAGATACAACAACCAATCTTTCCTTCCTTTTGTGATATACGAGGACAACATCAAAATCTCGGTGCAAACAGTACAGCTGTAGCTTGTAAGGTGTGATAATTCCAACAACACCCTTTATGCCTGCCAACATAGTGACTCGTTGAAGATGCTCATATAATTGCAAAGCAAAAAGTGCTTCATGAATATTCTGATATGAAACAGATCCACGCCTATGGGATTCTCTCCCATGAGTTACATCGAACAACAAGTAAGATCTCAAAAGATAATCTTTGTAAATAAATTTCATTAGGTCTTCTGGTAACACTCCTACTGTACTCACTTACTCCGGCTAGCTGAACAGAAAATCTATTCCAGAGAACTAGTATTTGAGCATTCATGCACTGGTTGTGACTGTGAACAATTCATCTATAGCATCCCTGTGCTGTACTAATAAGCCAATCCAGAGTTTTACTTGGACGATCAAGCCCTAATCTGTACTGCACATCGTAAAACTTAACAGCCGTTCAGAGAAAGCCTCACCCTCGTGTCCCGAAGTCCTTTTACAGTATTGCACTCTACTGTGCCGATCTTTTGGCGGGGAAGAGCGAACTCGCAATGCTTTTGAAGCGACACCACAAATATTTTCTCACTCCTCGTATTGTATTTTTCGCACTGATCAGATTGAGTAGACAAGGCATATCGGGTATCCTTAGATCCACCAGAGCATCTGATTTCGGGCTGCTCCGTTGGATAGATCTCCTTGTAACACTCTCACTGTCACTTAGTCGATTTTGACAGCAATATCTTGAAGGAGAATCCCGAATTTGAGGATGCGTTCAATACTGAACAGACAACAACAGATTTGGACAACCTGCTTGCTGGAAGCGCTCAAAAAGGGCTTCTACTATACTGCAACATGCCTGTTTCCTGGCTAATCATTGCGGCAGGCTGTTGCTTTGGATTCTCGAACATGAACACCCTTCGCAGCACCCAAAAACGTGGAGGTAACATGCCTTCCTCACTAGCTTGAAGCTCCAGGCCCCTCCTCCACAAGGAAACAGTCTCCAAAGGAGCCCATGCGGCCAGGAAGAATGCTCGGGAAAAAACCAGACTAAAACCAACGAAAAGACTCCCCAAAACAGGGGTTTCCTTCTTCCAAGACGATGGCAGACAAAGCAAGAGGAAGTCAAGAACAGCATGAGCTGGTCATAAAAGGTGACAGGACTGAAGTGGTTGAAAAGTTGCTAGAGGAGACAGGCGGCCAACTGCCCCTCCACTTGGCATTCAAACCAGGGAAAGACCAACACGCCTAGACTTTAATACTCCACCCTCCATGCCAAGAAGGAGATAAAGCATGCTGACGAGACAAGGTTGGTTGGGGCATTACATTCTCCTCCCCTTAAGAAAGCATCGTCCTCGATGCGACATTACACAGAGGAAAGGAAATGGTACGCAACAAGGGATAGATAAAGAAGAAAACACACCCTATGGTTTGAAATTTTAGTTGATTAAAGCACGGTCACAAGGTAGCCTTAGGAACATTTGGTAGAAATTTTAACTTTTAAGGTTCTGTGAAGATTGGCAGTTCTTTCTTGTTCATCATTTCATTAGTCTCTTTTCATTATCATTATTTCTAGTTTTAGTTTCTTTGAAAAAAAATATCATCATTGAAGAGTTTTGATTTATTCCTTATTGTGGGTGCCCAACATGAACTGCTAACACAACACCCTATCAGGTTCACAAGACACTACAGATTCACAAGCACACAAGTATATACTTCACGATTGTATTACACCACAAAAGGTTACTCAAATACGGAATGGAATAGGCACAGTCCACATAACGTAGTACTCGTCACACATCAATGACTGACATACAAAATACTCAAACAAAAGAGTACTACAATCCACCAGACATTTCCTCAATTTGCATCAATGAAAGACTCACATAACACCAAACCATGCTACAGGTACATAGTGCCCACAAGGGAATCAATGACATAACCACAACATCACAACACATATCCATCTGACATGAGTAACACATACATCAAAAGACCACTACCAAACATCACAATAACTCAACATATATCCTGAAACATCAACCATACAGACAAATATATAAGCCTCCCTCAAACTCTTAGCCTCCCTCAAACTCTTATGCCTCCCTCAATCTCTTATGCCTCCCTCAAACTCTTATGCCTCCCTCAAGTCTCTTATGCCTCCCTCAAACTCTTATGCCTCCCTCAATCTCTTATGCCTCCCTCAAGGAGGCCGGTTGACCCTATGGTCCAAGACACATAGAGTTCGAACACTCCTAACCCAAGTGACATAATAACGCGTGGTTCAACAACCCGCTAGTTATATGTACCCCTTGGGGCGTACCCCCATACAACGAAGCGGGTCCATAGGTCCAACCAATCCATGGTGCATCCTATGACCCTATTCCACACATCACGACAATAGAACCAGCACAACAATCCAATCAAAGTGCCAAGTGGCAAAGTACAAGCCTTGGGCAAGGCGGTAAAAATTCCAAATTTAAAAGAAGACCCCAAATCAAGCTAAAATAAATGGCCAAATAGCCATAGTTAGTATCAAAATCCCCATGTAAGTGCCACAAACCAAGGAAATGCCCAAAATTGTAAAGCATTGCAATCAAGAAAAGCTGCTGGTCCTTACAAAATAAAGTAAAAGCTCAATTTACGAATAAAATCAACTTATAATAATGTCACATTACGATAACTGTGTGGCCTTATCTAGCCACCAAAGGGGTACTCAACGAGTTTCTAGCACTCGGAACATCGAGCCTCAGCTCGTAAAATACATATCAATAATACAACTGTCATCACCTCCATCTGAATCATCCCGCCACCACTTCGACAAGGCTAAACATAGTCATAGATACACTAAGGTTGCATACATACAACCACATAGGGAGAGAGGAAAGAATCACATGTTATCTACTAAACCGAGTTTTGACTCGAGTTATTGACCCATGGTACACCATTCCTCACTCTCAACATACACTTCTACCGATTTCCCTCAGGATCGGTTAGCGTAAGGTTCACAACATAACATACAACAACATCACTAACATAACGGTGGCACACACATAACTACCATAACATCTCACGTATGGTATGTATACAGGGTAGATCACAATCATACATCCACAGGGCGTAATACATCACTTTACCACATTCTGCACCCAAAGCGCAATCACCATACGATAGGGTTCATACACTCACCGTATGACCCAAAATCACAACATGAAGCATTACATATTTGCACAGTCATACATACGATGAACATAGTACATCACAACATAACATCCATTGCAACATAACAAGGTGGTACACACATTTCTTCAAAACATGGTAAAAACATCATGATACAACTCATTTCTTTTAACATCAATCTAGTCATACAACACATTGATACACCTACATATCACAATATGTCACAATATTCCAACACTATGTCATCCACATTAGAATTCTTTTCACACATCACAAACAACAATTCACACGTGAACTCTTCATAGAATCCACAAGAAGGAGAGAGAATACTCCCATCCCCAACATATCAACATGATCACAAACACGCACAAGGTGACATACCCATCATGTGCGTTCACAATATCACAATTACGACAATAATCACATCACGTTTAAAGCACATTACTCTTCCAATATCTACCACCATCATGCAACATCATCATCATCATGCAGTATCATCATGTAACACCACCACCACCATGTAACATCATCATACAACACCAATCTGGCCCATAGGTTCGAGAGCATGAACCTACGCTCTAATACCAAAGTGTAACACACCAAAAATACCAACACAAGGACAACACAGTGAAATACAGGATAACTTTTTGTTTTTGACTTGCTTTGACACAACATGACACAACATGTCGTCACAAGGTTACAACCAACACTAGGAACCACTTGTTACGGGGGAGACCACAAGGTCAGCACGGAAACGTTCACACCTATCAAGGACAATGTACTCTTCTTTTGACAAGACAACATGGAAGTCCAATCCACATGACACACTCACAGCTAGGGCATCCCATGAGGAATTTCTTGTTAAATTTTCTTGTTTACTAAAGTGTCTCTTAATTCTTAACTTACGTTCTTATAAAATTTCATGTAATGATTCACACAATTCTTTTCACAAGGGAGAACTTCTTTCTTTTCAACGGTTGACTAAATAGCTTAAGGCCAAGCTTTCTAAACTGGGATCATCAATTTGATGTCCAAATCTTTCTTATTCATTTGATTTTAGAACATTTTCCATTTCTTACAAGGTTAATTAATCTTATTCAAGCCACTAACACATGTTCCACACCTCTGTTGCACAGGTGAAGGCATAAGTTCCGATTGAGGAAAGTACCGCTTAGGGTTCATAACAATAACCTTCTTGTTTAAGGGTCAAATTTTGACCTTGCTTAAGAAATATCACCATGAATTAAGGCATGGGTTAACAGAACAGGACAACAGAATTTAGCTTCAGGGTCACATTGTTTACTATCAGTCTTTTATTGAGGTTAAGGAGTTTATCAAGATTGGTTAAATGTTCCATCTAGACTTTACTTAATTAAGTTTGACAAAGGAGAACATTCCAAACGATAGAGAGAGATTTAAGGTTTAAATAATCAATTTTCCTCCTACTTATTAAATCCTATCATCTTCTAAAATCTAACCATTGCTTTCACCATGAGATCATTTAAGATTTCACCATAAAAGGATAATGTTTATTAGTTTAAGTTATCATATTTCGTTACAAAAGATAGTTTCCTCTTGATTGTTCTAGGTCTCAAAGGTTATCAAGTAGATCACATCTACTTCATATATATAAATTTTTAGTTTAACTTTTATCAGGACTATCCAGCTCACTTTATAGTGCTTACAAACTCATTGCTACTAAGCCTTAGGAGGATTTACAACTCAACATTTTAACTCAAGAGCAAAGTTTAACAGTACTCGTTTGCGGAAACAAAACAAGGTTATATCAATTCATTCCAACATGATGCACAAATCAAAGGGACATACCATCTCTATTGAACCATGACTAGGGAGCAAGAGAGTAATAACATGGGACATGCCCCGCTACTATACTAAGGGTTAAAATTCACTAGAATATCCCATAACCAAGCGGTAATCAAATTTCATCTTTCACATGATAACCAAACAAGCCAAAGTTTCAACAGTTACAACAACAATACTCTACAATACATTTACTAGGCACTGACCCTTCTTCTAAAATGTCCAAAGGCCCTTTCCAAATTTTATAACATAATACACATTCGTACAAAGGAACATCATAACCAAGATTGATGCAATAATCTACAAGTCTTTCCATCATCTAACCACGTAAGCCATCTGCAACAATTAATAACCTGAGTCAGTTCGCGAGAACTGAGCAAGATAAGACTATACATAGCAACAATAAGCTACTAGCTAACAATACCATGAAAGGAAACATTCTATTTCAGGAAATGGATCAAAGTTCTAACCTCTAACAACCTTTTGAAACAAGATATAATTTTCAACATATCAACTAAGAAGAAAATCCATAAGTTTTAGTTATGAAAATACCTCTAAAACTACAAAAGTTTGACAACCAAATACGCAAGACTATGAAATTTAAATGATTAGACACAAGAGTTGAGAGTATTAGGATTTCAATCATGTAATCCCGTAGATTACGTGATTGAAATCTAAAGTGTAACCCATCAATCCACATTCTCAAGGTGAAGTCAAAAGATAAAAACCAGACCCGATCTTAGCTGCCAAAAAGAATATAGTTTTGGAATCGTTCCGTAGGGCCATAGGCCTAATAGGCTAGAAATGAACAACGAGGGTAAAAACAAAGTTCCATCATGTAATCAAAAAGGTTTAAAGGATGAAAATCTTATATTCAAACCCACAACCATTATATCTTAGGTAATAAGTGACTTCATAGCTAATAAGGATGAGTGGAAAGGATGGTAAGAATGTCTGGAATAGGTATTGCCTAACAGCCTACCTACTGAACATAACCAGGGCCGGAATAGCGACAAGCCTCATTAATACCCAAGTTGAGTAGGCAATCTAGCATTCTAAACACATCCTTGCAATTTTCATAATACCTTAGATTTATAACCCTCCCGTTCTAGAGGAACATAGCCATGAATCTAGACTTGGTTGAAATTTTCCGACGTCAACTCACTTCCTAATATCATAAACGATGTATACAAAGGAAAAGGTCTCTCAACTCTCCTTAATTTACATCTCATCACTAAGTTTATGGTAACCTATGCAGTGATTAAACACATAATATACCATTGAAGATAGATATCCTCCAATAATGAACTTCTATAACGATGTAATTACAATTATTACGTTCGACACATAAACAAACTATTCCATAGCTTCTTTTCCCTTTTTGACAACAAAATATATTCACGACCTTCCATCACAATCATTCTAAATTTGCAATGAAAGGTCACTCATCAAGAAGGAAGTACAAAACAAGTTTGACTAAATTAAGGAACTTCATGTTACCTTAAGCAGTTGATGAAAACCTTAACTTTCACGAACCGTGAAAGATATTACCTTACTCCATCAAGGCATTATGTCTATACATGATTAAATCGATCACACAAGGAATCATCAACATACCATATCTTAACACCATAAAGGTCATTAATTTTATCAAATTTTACTCATAGAAAGAGTAGAATCAAAATGGGGTTCTATCAATAATTTATGCCCTTCTATCAACCCAGGACATATTTTCGGCCCAAAACTTCCTTCTTAACAAGCATATATATTGAACTTCTAATTTCCAAAAGCCCTAATAATTTGCACAATACACGAAGTGCATAATCACGCTTATCATAAAAAAATAATAATAATTTAACTGTATGTTTTCCTCTAGGGCAACAACATAACAGGAAACCAATACTAGTCAACGCTGCAACGTTCTAGGGGCGATTACATACCCAGGTTCACAAAAGAAACAACGACATTTTTGCAGAAGGAAGTAACTTTATAATATATATATATATATATATATATATATATATTTCATATGATCAATCAAAGCATACACTGAGAACCTTTGTTTGTTTTATATATATAAATGGGTTGATCACGTCAACAAGAACAACCAACAGAGGCAAATCCAGAAGTAACAAACTGTTAACCATATACTGAACGCAAATCCACAAAATCACAGATTTAAACCAATTTCTAGAAAGAAAAAGTTTCATTTCAAGAGGTTTATTAGATACTAGCATATTATGTATATGGTTAGTCTATCTTGCCTGTTTTAACGCATCCAGCAGGGACTGCTACAGCCACACGCCCTCCGCTTTATCCTCTGCTTCACTGGTCTTTTCTTGCAATATACCACACCAGGATTCCCTTTTGAAGGCACGACTAGAAGGATGCAATAGGTGGCTGTCCAAACACTAGATTGCTTCAATGCAGCTGCTTTGGGGGGGGTACAGGCAATGAACTGTCACACAGCCTATAGCATCAGCCAGTACCGGATTTGCCTCTTGCAATGCCTTCGAATCTGTATCAGTAACCAAATACCCGTCATAAGGGCAGGCCCTAGTAGTACTCAGCACATAAGCTAGGCAAGGCTTGCAGTAAAGATGTGTGCATCGGGTTTGCACAGCCTCATTAGGGTAAACAAGCTGCCTACAAACTGGACAGAAAACCAATTTATGAGAAGACAGAGGCCGTAGTCGGTGGAGCAGCTGAAGTGGAATAACTCAACGGAGGTAAAAATTGTGTGAAGGCGACGAAACAGAAGAAATATCTCCATTTCCACAGACAACAGCAACCTTGCCAGCAATCATCACATCAGTGGCTCTCATCAGACCATCTAGCAGAGAGTGCCTGCATCCGTACAAGCTATCGAACTTGCTCTTGGTAACAGAATCATTGTCATTAATAGCAGGGAAGAGCAGCGATCCAATAGCTTGCATCTGGTACAGCCTGTGAACACCGGTAGTTGTTTCCTCAGATACAACAACCAATCTTTCCTTCCTCTTGTGATATATGAGGACAACATCAAACTCTCGGTGCAAACAGTACAGCTGTAGCTTGTAAGGTGTGATAATTCCAACAGCACCCTTTATGCCTGCCAACATAGTGACTCGTTGAAGATGCTCATATAATTGCAAAGCAAAAAGTGCTTCATGAATATTCTGATATGAAACAGATCCACACCTATGGAATTCTCTCCCATGAGTTACATCGTAAAACAAGTAAGATCTCAAAAGAGAGTATTAACAATAAATTTCATCAGGTCTTCTGGTAACACTCCTACTGTACTCACTCTACTCCGGCTGGCTGAACAGAAAATCTGTTCCAGATCTACTAGTATTTGAGCATTCATGCACTGGTTGTGACTGTGAAAGTTCATCTATGGCACCCTGTGCTGTACTAATAAGCCAATCCAGAGTTTTACTTGGACGATCAAGCCCTAATCTGTATTGCACATCGTAAAACTTAACAACCGTAGAAAGAGAAAGCCTCACCCTCGTGTCTCGAAGTCCTTTTTGCAGTATTTACTCTATTGTGCCGATCTTTTGGTGGGGAAGAACGAACTCGCAATGCTTTTGAAGTGACACCACATAATATTTTCTCACTCCTCGTATTGTATTTTTTGCACTGATCAGATTGAGTAGACAAGGCATATCGGGTATCCTTAGATCCACCAGAGCATCTGATTTCGGGCTGCTCCGTTGGATAGATCTCCTTGTAATACTCTCACTGTCACTTAGTCGATTTTGACAGCAATATCTTGAAGGAGAATCCCGAATTCGAGGATGCGTTCAATACTGAACAGACAACAACAGATTTGGACAACCTGCTTGCTGGAAGCACTCAAAAAGGGCTTCTACTATACTGCAACATGCCTGTTGCCTGGCTAATCATTGCGGCAGGCTGTTGCTTTGGATTCTCGAACATGAACACCCTTCGCAGCACCCAAAAACGTGGAGGTAACACGCCTTCCTCACCAGCTTGAAGCTCCACGCCCCTCCTCCACAAGGAAACAGTCTCCAAAGGAGCCCACGCGGCCAGGAAGAATGCTCAGGCAAAAAACAGACTAAAACCAACCAAAATACTCCCCGAAACAGGGGTTTCCTTCTTCCAAGATGCGGCAGACAAAGCAAGAGGAAGTCAAAGAACAACAGAGCTGGTCATAAAAGGTGACAGGACTGAAGTGGTTGAAAAGTTGCTAGAGGAGACAGGCGGCCAACTGCCCCCCACTTGGCATTCAAACCAAGGGAAAGACCAACACGCCTAGACTTCAATACTCCACCCTCCACGCCAAGAAGGAGATAAAGCATGCTGACCGAGACAAGGTTGGTTGGGTCGCTTCTTTATGTAAAGAAACAAAACATTTTTAATGTGTTCTTCACAATATCTGCACACAAATACATATAGTTTTTAAATTTGCCCGAGAAACAACCATCCAAATTTTTAGTTGTTTTCAACCAAAGCTTTGTACATTACATCACTTTTTTGCATATTGAATTGTTAAAGGATTAGACTTCGTGTTTTCACTTTTTAGCACATATAAAATAATAAGGAAGGCAACTTTAAAGGTTCTCATTCTTTACAAATGCATGCTTTCCTGAACACATCCTTCATTATCATGATTGTCTGCCCTACAAGTTTACATTGTCCACCATATATTTGCAGAATTCCCACTATCGCGAGCATCTTTTAGTTGCCATGGAAATAACTTTGACACACGAAGGCATTACTCAATTGATTGAGGGTGGTTCCAATGTTGACCCCACATTTCAGATACTCCACTTGTCCTCCCTAAGGTCCATTCTCAACACTGGTGCCCAACATCGTGTTGACCTTTCAAATGGGATACATTTTCAGACAACACTTCTACCCTCCAAATTTGCAAGTCGTGTAACTGACAAATCAATACAAGAAGGCTCCATTGTGTGCTTACACAAATCCCTCGTTAGAATGATCAAAAGTGAACTGTAAGCTTCATCTCTTGCTCAATTACCAATGTACATAAACTCCTATATTAATTATAATTTCTTTCTGTTTGTTTTTTCCATCCGTTGTTCAGTTATAATTCTATCCCGATTTTATTTTCCATTGCAGGACTATTCTCATCATTGAAATGGATGTTCTTGTCGAAACACATTTGGTAATCGGTACTCCAATCCGACTACCAACGAATGCTCTCGAACACATTCAGTTGCCACTAAAATATGCAAGTGCAAACCGGGTTAACAAATATTTTGCAAGAACACCAACTAAAATAAGTGCTTTGAATACATCTATGCGCATGTGGTCCGTAGAGGGCCGTGCCCTAGCAAAAACAACCCTTCACCAATATCACAATGCAAGGTGAAATGGATCCGTGTTTGGGTTTGATTTTGTTGATCAGGAAGGAGGGGAAATCCACATCACTTGTTTCAACGAGGCCGCGGAAGCATTCTATGAGCAGATTGAGAATGGGAAGCTATATACAATTTCCAATGGGAGGATTGCGAGGATTGCTGATGCAAAGCTATGTTACAACCATTTGAACAATGCTTTGGAGATTTTCCTGCAACCTTCCTCAACCATATCTCCACTCATAGCAAATGAAGATACAATACCTTCCCATAACTTTCACTTCACCAAAATCAAGGAATTACCTGCAAGCGCTGAAGGTTCTACAGTTGATTTGATTGGCATTGTTGTTACGATGTCACCATGCTCAACAATTCGTCGGTATGACAAGTCTGAAACAAAGAGAAGAACACTGCAATTAAAGGACATGTCGGGTTTCAGTGTAAGTGTCACATTGTGGGGACAACACTTAGATGATATAAGCAACGAACTTGAAGACATGCTTTCTATACCGCCTCTTCCGGTCCTCGCCTTGAAAGCTGCTCGCGTCTCCAGTTTCAATGGAAGCTCAGTGGACACTATTTCAAGAACCAAATGTTACATCAACCCTCAAATTTCAGAAACAAATACACTTCATGGCTGGGTTGATTCCGATGACTACTTCCTTCTGGCGCCCTCTATCACAAGCCAATTTCTGGGCCCTCCAAAAAGCCTGACCTCTGTAACGACGATTTTGGAGGTACTAAATATGGGGAACACTGAGAGAAATGAATGGGCCATGGTTACTGTAGAAATCACGAATATCAGCATGGACAACTTTTTTTACAAGGCATGTCCTCTTCAAAAAGGTGAGAGAGAATGGTAATGGTTCATGGTTATGTTTGAGTTGCAACAGACAAGTTCAAAACTATGATTATAGATATGCACTCAGAATCAATCTAAAGGACCCAACAGGAGAACTTCAATCAGTTACCGCTTTTGATGAGACAGCTGAGTTAATCATGGGTGTTGCAACTAGCGACCTCCATATATTGTCTATAGACGAAGATGCGACTAGTGAAATTATAAGTAATGTCATCGGCAACGAATACTGCTTCACACTTTCACTGAAAAAAGAGACATATTGCGGAAACAACAGATTGAAATGTGTCATCCTCAGTTCAAAGAAAGCAGAAAACAGTGCAACTCCTCCATAACCTTTACACAAGGATTTCAAACCCACCCGTCCCTTCAAACATTACACCCTCACTCATCCCATTCTATACTTTGAACTATCACTGCTATGTTTCTTATTTCATATCTATGTTTCACTTTTTTCCCTGCTTCAAAAGAAAACTGTTGAATTCCCTTATACACTGACATACTATTGTCTCCTTCTATTATGTGGATTGTTAGTACTTTTAAGAAAATAAATATAAAAAATGCAATTTTGTTATGTACGTATTTACATCCTTCTGTAGTATGTGAACACATTGTATGTTTCTATATATCTAATACTCTTTTCCTTAATAAAAAAAGTAGTTTCTCAAAACTCAAATTGTTACCTCTTATGCGTATTTCCCATTGGAACTCCACATGCATTACAATTGAATTTAGTTTTACATTTTCACTTATTTCTGCATTTGTTTGTCATCAAACTATGTATCGTTCCTTGCTAACCCAAAATGATCTTTATCCAACAGGTGGTACTCCATAATCCTGTGACTTCGCAATCATGTCGACTCCTGCAAAACGAGCCCAACGAAGAGAGAACTACGCAAAAAATAAAGTACACATAACTGCTGAGCAACGACGTCGTAAATTAGAGCATAGAACAACGAAAATCTCTAATATCTTTCAACTTACAACGACCAACAACCTACGATCCCCGACATTCCAATCTTGCCATCAAATACAACTACTGAAGAATTGCCAACCAACATTCCGCATGTAACTTCCATGGAAAAATCCTTTCAAGAGCATACCACTTCCTTCCGTACGAACCCATCTTTGCTAACAACTGTCACTTTTCCCCAAATGTCTGGGATGCCACATGAAACTATCTCAAGTACTGACCTCTCTTCAGCTCATCCCACATATACAACTAGTTTCTCCTCTCCTTCAGACTGCTTTCCACCTTGCAATCCACAAACGACTGAAACAGAACACCCCACCCCTTCCAATACACAGAGATTTCCCATATCCCCACCCTCTTGCTGAATTTAGAAGCCCAACGTCGGTTTCGCAAAAGAATAGATTTGTTGGCGAACATCCAAACTTGCTCAATCTGTTTGGAAAATTACCCTGGAATTAAAACAATTTCCTTTCCGAAGGCTTTCCCTCCTGTAACAGATGCAAAAGTGAAAAACAAGGCCACCGCTTCTCTTCATGGAACAACATGGACCCTGAAAAACACCTATCGTTCTTGCGTCTTTAACCCAAATCGAGGAGATGCTTATCGCACGAGTTAATCCATTCATGCAAGTCACCCAAGTACGTGGCGGGCAATACAAATACTCAGGACACACCATAAGCTTCCCGCAAAACATTACTTCAATAGCAAAGACCCTACCCCGCCGCCTTGGAGATTTGGACATAGTTCTCATACAAAGGGAAGGATCTAATTTAAAAAATTATGATTTCTACGTCAGTAGATCTCGTGTTTGTGCAGCCTTGCAATATAAAATCCAACACGATCCCTATTACAAAGATGTCTTAATCGACGATGACGCCCTTTCCTCACTACCATCTGAGTCGTCAAATGTTTCCTCCTCTCTCAACACAGCCACAATGGAACTGCCCCAAATGCAAACTTGCTCTACAACTCATGGTAGTGGTGTTCCCACCCACTTTGATGAAACATATGAACACTCATCGTCTTTCGTGCCAACACCTCACAATACAGGAACAGAAGAAGAGGAAATCGAACAGTTCTTGCTCAACCACGATGGTAACACTCCATTTACCATGCCATGGCCAGAGCTTGGGCTTTCGCCAATAAATGAATACAATACGGAAGGCCTGTTCTCAATGGCTTTCCCAACTTTATTTCCGACAGGAAAAGCAATGTGGCAACAACCCCGCATTAAAGAAGTTCCAATGCATGAATACGCACTTCATTTGATGCGTTACCATGATGGGCGCTTCGGTTCCCACCCAAGATTTCGTTACTTCCTTCTAAACCTCATAATGCGACACAGAAGCCAGTCCACAGCAGCAGTTTTTATGAAACAGAACACCGAATCTGGAATCCCTCCAACAATTAGAGAGCTACGAAGACAACTACTGGAATGCCCCAAAGACAACCTCCCAGATAGCTTAATGCGCTTTGGATCGAGCCTTCGAGGGACACGTTCATTCTGGGCAAAAAGTAGAAGCGAGCTTTCAGATATGGTGGAACAATTGGGGACACCAACCTTATTCTTCACTCTAAGTGCTGCAGACACTAAATGGCCAGATCTCCACAATATTATGTCTGGTGAATGCCCAACAGATCCTCGAGCTGCACAACGTTGGAGAACACTTAACATTGTCTCTAACCCTCATCGAGTATCAACATACCTGCATCATAGATTCACAATATTTTGGGAAGAAATATTATAGAAGGAACTTAGAGCAGTAGAATTTTGGTACAGGTAATCAAATCTACTTATTTCAAAGTTTTTTCCAAACTACATATCTAATATTTATGTTCCCTCGTCTCGCAGGTATGAATGGCAACATAGAGGCTCTGCACATGTCCACGGTTTATTGTGGCTCGAGAATGCACCAAAAGTTGACGAAATGGACTGGGAGGATACAACAGTTATTGAGGCGACAAAACAATACTTTGATAAGTTCGTGTCTGCCTGGAACCCCCGCCCGGCTTGCAACCGCTTGGATTTTGTTCGCAGGTCACTCCTAGATGACCCTTGCTTGCTAGATACAACACAAATTCTATCCACCTCCCCGCATGCAGACCTTGAAGAACTACTTAATCGAGTTCAGCGCCACACTAAATGTTCAGAGCAGACATGCCTGCGTAGAAAGCAATCACAGCTGCAGTGCAGGTACAACGCTCCTTGGGCCATGCAACCTACTTCTTCCTTACACATTGAAGGTGATGGGAAAATAAAGTACCTCCCTTCCAGAAATGATGACAGATTGAACATCCACAATCGAACAATGATATACATATGGAGAGCAAATGTCGATTGCCAACCGGTACTTTCCCGCCATGTCGTTCTTAAGTATATTGCAAAATATGCTTCAAAAGCCGAGCAACGTTCAGAAACATATCACCAAATGCTATCCAGATTTTCAAGAGATGCAGACGCAGATTCTCCAGCACATATCGCGATCCGTAAAATGCTCACAGAAAGCGTTGTTGAACATGACATAAGCGCACAAGAAACATGCCACATGCTACAAAAAATGCCACTTGTTATGTGCAGCCGTCCATTTGTATCATTAAATGTTGGAAAAAAGATTCTGAGACGTGTCGTTGAAAGTGACGCCGATGCACAACAAACAACCGCTTTCTTGGATGCATATAAAGTTCATCCAACAACCATGGAACACCTACCACTTATTCAAGTTGCTCGAGATTGGAGCTACAACAAGCACCGTAAAGGTGATAAATGGAAAAAGTGACCGATACAAGCAATTGTTCGGGTCCACCTGAGATTTGTGGATGTCCCTGCTCAAGAATCAACGTCATATGACCTTTTCTGTTGGTCAGAACTCCTATTATACAAGCCTTTCAGAAATATTGCGTTTGAATTTGGCTCAACCCCACATGACATCAATGTCACTTGGGACATGTACAAGCACAACTACAGACCGTGGCATGTTCTACGCACTACCGCAGACACAGGACTTGCTACAGATGTTAGTTCTGACTCAGAGCCCGAATGCAGTATTCAACAAGAACCATTACAAGAATGGCAGGTCTTTGCACAACTTCACCCGGAAACAACACGGGTCTAGACAGTCTTGAAATGTTGGGGAAACGAGATTTTGACATACACAATAATTGGACCATACACGACGTTCCCCATGATTTGCAGATAACTGGTTCATCATTCATCGAGAGAGAGAAGGCAGACACAATTAACAACAACATACATGCCACACCACCATCTTCCACACTTCCTTTGTCTCCAGAACAACAAATAGCTCTTGATACCATACTACACCATTCAACAAACAAATCCCTTCTACCTCCACTAAGATTGATAATTCAAGGAACGGCTGGCACAGGAAAATCATTTCTGATAAATAAAATCTGGAATTCATTCACAGCATCAACCATATCTCCCTCACCTCTACTTGTGCTCGCCCCTACCGGTGTTTCAGCATTCAACATCTCTGCATCCACAATCCACACAACCATGTGTATTCCAATCAAAGAACTAAAACCCCTTGAAGGTAGTGCATTATCGTCTTTTCAAGAGTCGCTGAAACATATAGAATATGTTCTTATTGATGAAATGAGTTTCATCGGGCCAAAGTTGCTAAGCAAAATTGACAGTAGGCTCCGCGAAGCTTTCCCACACTCAAGAACATCTGAATTTGGGAACAGATCAGTCATCCTCCTCGGTGACCTCGGGCAATTACCGCCGGTTTTGGACAGTCCTCTTTACGCAAGTAATTCCTACGGAGCAACCCTTTGGAAGGGATTTCAATCTTCCATTACATTGCGAACAATATTTCGGCAACAAGGAACAACCAATGCACAGGGTTCATTCCGGAATTTACTGCTCCACATGCGAGATTCAACCCCTCTAATTGAGGATTGGGAACTCTTAATGTCTCGCACAGACACACACCTAACTCAGCAGGAGCTCAACATTTTTAAGGATGCACCACATTTGTTTGCAAAAAATAATCAAGTGGCATGCCACAACCTACAGATGTTGAAGGCATTGAACGTTCCGATCGCCCAATCCATTGCTGAAAGTAACAGGCGGACTGGACCAGGAAATCCTGATGATGATCAGTTGGAACACAAAGTTCTATTATGCAAACAACAAAAAATCATGCTTATTGCAAATCTATGGGTTGATGCAGGCCTCGTGAATGGTGCCACAGGAACAATCACAGACATTGTCTACGACGCATCAATGCAACCACCAGCATTACCTTTATTTGTTGTTGTAAAATTTGATAGATACAACGGCCCATGTTGGGATCCCTCCAACCCCTTACATATTCCCATACCCCCTATTTCCAGAGGGAATCGAAGACAGTTGCCGATTAAAATGGCCTGGGGATTAACTATCCACAAGTCGCAGGGACTTACTTTGCATAGAGCAACCGTCGACATTGGAACCACTGAAAGGCAGGGTCTGACATTCACAGCTTTCTCCAGAGTACCCTCGCTTGCAAATCTGCGCATTTCACCCGCTTTTTCATTCGAGAGATACTCAAATATGGTGCACGTACCAGCACTCGAAGCAAGAAGAAAGGAGGAAGCAAGACTACTATCACTCAACCCATCGTAAATACTAGCTTCTGCTTTCATAGCACCTCAAATACTACTATACTCAACATTTCTTCTATCGAAAGCGGCAAGGTCGTTCAAGGGATATCAAATGTAATCAAGTTTATTGAAACTAAAATTGCCCACTAAAGGCTACCACTCATGATATAAATACTGCAAACGTATACATGTCTCATTATGTGTACGTATACCTACATTTATTTGATGTTTGCAAATATGGTATGCAACTTTAAATGTACAAACCTGTAACATAATTAAATGTACACATACAACATTACAATGTAATGTTTCAACTAAAGTCCTACACTACAACTATCAATCACACACATTATCAATTGTATAATAAATGTTTCTCCAACAAAACACCAACTGAACAACCAATGCACAACTAACAACATCAACTATAAAATTGATTAACTATCGAAAACGATATCACAAGTAATCATGTACGAATTTATAACAAGTTTGAAATGTAGAAACAACCTTCAGATTAAGTGGATCAATAATAACTGTACCTCTAAATCAAATAACATATACCGTTCGGCGTTCACATCTCATGAAACACATGTTGGAGAGGTTAAGGCTGGTGGAACGGAATTCAAGGCATCGAAGCCTAGTCATGCTTTCTGAGGCGAGCAAGCTGGAAATTGGAATGAACGAAAAATAATTTGAACCAATGCAAAAAAAATATATAAAAATCTATGGGGTGAGTGAGCGATGGTGTAGGACAAATTCAATGCATGTAGAATAATGCTGATATCAGATTGCTTACTTAGATCGAATGGCTAACTGTTGCGCAGCACACCCACACCATGTATGCGTTAATCCTGGTCTCTATTTGGTGAGTATTCAACTATCAAAACCGTAAAGTGGGTCTTAGATGAAAATCCAGCCGATAATCTTGATAGACTTGGTGAGAATGAAGATGCGCCGGCAGAGAATGCGTTTTGGGAAGGAAGAGTTTTCCCAATGCAAGAAACCCAACTTCTCAGACAAGATAAAAATTTGATCACGTTGCAAGGGAAGACATACTTCGATGCACAGATCCAGGATTTTGAATTTCAACGTACCATAAATAGTGCAGACGAATTGAAGATTCTCTTATATCTATAGTGTATTCACTTGCTGAACACGTCCAGGTGCAGGATATCTTGAAGTATTCACAGGCTGAATTATAAAAAAATTAAAAAATCTGACAGTCAATACAAAATGCCAAGGCTGCGATCATTATATCAAACCCACATTGCATTTACCAACGACATCTAAATAAAAGACTCATCAACATGGGCATTTCCAAATAAAACGGTTTCCCCTTGCAATTGCATTATATTTCCATCATAGGCACAAAGACAATTTTGATTTCGTACCAAATGAAAATTTGGTTTAGGATTTGCACAAAAATCACCACACAGTAGATTCACATAAACTTCTTAATTAATTCATCTGGACAATGTACATACTTATAGGAAAATGGATTTTCTATAATCTAGGAATATCACTAAGTATCAAATTTCCTATAATATCGCGTAGGTTATTAACAAACCTATATACGAAATATTATTGTTATATACAACAATATAACAATTCTACTTACTAACTATATTACCATATTTACTCACGGTAACAATAAATGATATTTACCCATTGTAAATACTAATTTCCTAACATGAACAACTTGTGACCCTTAAAAGTTGGGCTTCTGAGCATTTTCATAGACTCAGGTGCCTATTTCTAGTGTGTAGCACATGTGGGTGATCTTACCCCTTTCTGGGTGCCCCTGTCTATCATGCTCCTCCAGATCTACATTTTTTAGGGTCTCTATGCAATGCTCCTACCTTTCTATTCACATAGTCGACACTTCGGTACACTCTAGATTTTATTGCAAATTAGCTAAGTACCTTCTTCTCCTCCTTGCAATTAGGGTTTCATACTTTATTGCTTAGTTTTCTTGGGTTTATTTTTGTACTTAATTGTTGATTATTTATTGCTACAATAACATTCAAATCAAGCTTATAAACATCACATTTAGCTTAATCATGTTGGTGAACCTGAACTCGATCTACATGCTCCTAGGATCTATATTTCTCATCTTTCTAGGGTCTTATCATCATGAGTATCTCAATTAATTACTTCTTGCTTATTAATTTTGAATTAAGAGATAGGTTCAAGACTCTCCTTGCAACCACTTGCATTCCTACTAATATGCATCCAGATTCAATATATTAGTTTTTTATCGATGCATTTTCTCAGCGTATTGCTTTCCCGTCTAATCCTAATGTTGATCTTACTATTTTTGACAACGATCCACCCTTGCATATCATGATTCTCATTTATAATGTGTGTGTGAAGCGTACTTTAATCAATAATGGATCTAAACTCAATATTTGTCCTATGTCATTTCTTGAAAAGATTGGCCTTTCAAATGTTAATGTTAGTCCATTATGTCTTTCTCTTCATGCATATGATTTATCTGTTCGTCCATGCTTAGGTCACATTACTATGCCTATTACAGTTAGACCAAAAACTCTTAACATGGTTTTGTTTGTCATTGAATTCCCCATTTCATACAATTGTTTACTTCATGTCATGCAAGTGGTTCCCTCTACATTACGTCATTGTTTTAAATTCATACACGAGGGCATCAAGTATACCGTTGCTTGTGACCGTCATCCATACAAATATTGCGACCATGATCCAAATACTACACTTCATACTCCAAGAACTGATACTATGGATGAACCCAACCTGTGGATACTCCGCCTCATTTTCAACCACTTAAAGGTGATATTTGCATGATATATACTATCTCATCTATGCCAACACCTCCACCTGCTACTACTATAGATATGATTCTTTATCGGGGGCTTGTCAAGTCCATGGACATCAATCTATCCCTTGTACCTTCACATGAGCAATATTTATTAGCATGCTCTCCATTTGCATGCACACTTTTCATGAATGACTCTTATTGGGATCATATTCCATTTAATCCTAATCTGTATAAATCTATATGCACACATAATGGATTGGCTAGGCTAGGATTTTTCATCGATGATATTTCATGACTCCCATCTCTATTATGGTTCTATCTCCATTACCATTGCTTATGGTCTTCACATTTTCTATCTCACAATATTTCTTACGTGTGCTCCTTGCGCTTCTCCACTTACACTCGGGAAATCTTCGCTTGATTACTTGGGGGCACGTTAGATCCTGAACATAATGATATACCTTTCCCCATGCCATTTTCTCACATTTTAATTTATAATGACTCATTCCTTAGCTATTCACCTAATCGCACTCGTTGGTATGCACATGGGTTTCCATTGCCTCATTTTATTGATGAGGAATACACTATGGGCATGTACAAATTACGCTTAGATGGTGCTTTACGCTACAAATATGACACTATTGCTTATCAGGTTTCAAATCCTTCACCATTTGGCTTTGATTATGACGATGAGGACATTTTTGATGACATTACTTGAATATTCTCATCCTTCATATATTGGTGGCATCACTTAATTTCTCACCCCCCTTAGCATCGATCATCATCTCATGCTCTTATCACTTCGCATATAGTCTATCACATACACCGCATACATCTTGATACTCGATTGTATCGTCATTACCGAACGACACACTCTTGTGCTTTGGTTCACACTTGACCATTGAGGGAATCCTATACACATGAACCTCACACACAATACAAAACACCCAACACACCACATAATACACCCTACTACACGTTCAAAATATTTACAATATAGAACAAATAATAAAATGCCACAATCAATCTCCTATACAACACATTTATCTTACGCGAGATCAACATAGACTTCTTATAAAATCTACATGTCTATAACACACTACACATACGACACTCTTATGACATATTTATCTTGCGCATCTTACTATACAATCAACACACTCACAAAAACTTTGTTTCTTACGCGTAATAAACATAACGCATCTCTCTTGCACATAATCAACATAACATGTTATATAATACGCATCACATACTCAACGAGTCTACAATTATTCTCTTTCGTTAATAATCAACTAAACACCAGACAACTTTCACATAACCAGCATAATACACTACCCTATGACACACTCTAGTCCCATAGTCCATACTCAAATGTTGTGGGTCTACAACTGAAATGAAACTCACTACACTTACATGTTTAATCATTCAATCATTCGATCATTCACTTACACACTTACACTCTACGTGTTGTGCTTTGACACTCACATATTTCGCATATACACAAGTCAATTTTTTTCTTGATGACGCACTCTCATTCACAGTTCATTATTGAATGTTGAGGGGGCATAAATAAATGAGCCTCACTGTATACAAATCCATTCACTCAACAGGCATGTGGCTCGTATCACACTCACTCTACATTCCATTCCATCTATTCTACATTCCACAAGATACTAAATATCATGGATGCACTTAGTATTTCTTACATTTTTTTGTTACATGCACATCTTATTACACATGCTAGTTAGATATATTATATGTCATTATCTTTATCATACACACATGATCATTCACTTGCTTTCTAGTTGTGATTGTATATCCTATAGATCTATTACATGTAACATTTATGCTTGGCACAGTACCCATTACCAATCCAAAACTGGTTCCTGGGGTCTTCCAATTTTTTATATTACATGTGCTATTGTTTCATTTTGTTTCATAGAACACTACTATATCAGATTATACACACTTTGATATAATTTATATCTTTCTAATATGTTAATGGGTGCTTCATGTGCAGTATTTGTTTTACACTCCTATTTGCTACCATGGTTGTTTGTTACATTGTTTGTACTTGCGTATCCTTGTTTTCCATTGTTTATGAACTTTGCCTTTTGTCTTGTGTGCACACTTTTCTTCTTTTAATTTTTTTTGTCTTGATTTTCTTGTGACATCATGAGTGGTGTCCCACATTTGTAACCCACTTGTCACGGTCTATATTGTCTTCTTACATGTTTGCAGTATCGTCTTGTGTCTTAGCTTACATATTGTCTACTTATCTCACATTTTGTCTTCTACATGCATGTTTGTCTTTTCTTGTACTAACACTTGTCTCCTAGCCACTTCGTTTGTGTGTTCCTTGGTTTTTAACAAGCACATTCCCTTCCCCTTGTAGGGCACAATATCATCACAATGGTTGGTCCTCCTTTGGGTCGCATACTCCTTCAATGATGTAGTATACACCCTAAACAAGGGGGGCGTCAATTGGGTAAAGCAATCACCCCATAAATAATTATACAAAACACATCACAATATCTGTACCTCACACTTTTTAGTTTCAGGGCTCAAAATTATACTTGGGTCCTTAACATAGAGTGACCCTTCCTAGATGTCTGTAACTAGGGGCAATTACACAACGACTGATATTTTAGCAAATTCTTGAGAACTACGCACAATGGATTTTACATGGCATATAATCCTTAGTATTTAAATTTATGCACACCATCTCCAATGGTGTTATACATTACAGGAAGCGGTTAAAGGTTCGAAGATAACATCAAAAAATTTTCCCTACACTTATTCCATATCATTGATGTGAGATCAACCCAAAAACTCGTGGCCAGTGCAATTGGTGTGAGATTTCCTGAAAAATTCGTTCATCTAAAATAGCTTTAGGATCCTTTCTACACTCTTTTTTCACATTTTCACCATTTTTACATTCAGATTTACATAATCTTTATACATATACATGTATATTTGACTACTTGTTCATTCTTCTGTGTTTTAGGTCCATCTGTAAGGAAATCAGAAGGAGGGGTGTTTTGAGACAATAATAGAGACAATAATTGACCAAATTGTCTCAAATAGAGACAATAAAAAAGTTGTGTATTGTCTCTATTATTGTCTCAAAGCGGGTGTCTCTAATATTGTCTCTAATTATTGTCTCTTTAGAGACAATATACATTGATACATATTTTGTCTCTCTAGAGACAATATCATTATTGTCTCCCTAGAGACAATAATGAATACTAATTTTGTGTCTCTCTAGAGACAATACTAATTTCAATTTTTATTGTCTCTCTAGAGACGATACGAATTTAAAGAATGAAAAATATGAATTTCAAGAATAAATAATAACCAAATATTATATAGTGCAGTCAATGGCTACATATCGTCTATGATGTCAGAGTGGACTAGTAATTAATATTATAAATTAAGAACAATTTGATTTGAATCTTGTGCCCAACAAATGGGTCAAACATTTTATTAATATCAAATAAAATAAAATACAAAAGGGTGTCTAAATGTTGTTAACCCTTGAAATACAATGATAAAATACAAAAGGGTGCCTATATGCCGTTAACCCTTGACATACAATATTCACACCACCTCTCCACCACCAGCTTCAAGCGATCCGTTTGCTTCCCTAGTGTTACTTCGACGTTCTTTTTCTTAACTTTTATTTTGAGGAACTGCCTCTCCGCCGACAGTTGTCATCTTCATGTTCTTTCCATATTCTTCAAAATACCTACAGGGACATTATACAAATTTAAATAAAGCACATTTTTGAGATAATTATAGGAAGCAAGTGAATTCATAAATGTTGCAACACCGCAAAATAATTTGAGAAAACTAGTTCATAGTTAAGGAACAAAACTGACTTTTGAAACATCTCCTCAGTAACAGAGGGTGGAATTCTTGCAACAAATATTCATGTAATCTTCTTGGAAGAAGGTTTCCTTTCCCCCTACAAAAATCATGTTTAATATAAAAGAGCATATCGTATTCTGATATAAATTAAAGATAACAGTTGTACAAATTGTAAAAAGGGTGATCCATTTTTTGGCACACTAAGTTCCTCCCATGGGCATTAAAACAGATGCTCATACAATTCAAGTCATACAGGAGTGACCAATTCCAAGAGTACTACCATCAACTTGCATATACTCTAGCATAAAATGCCAAAGCAGTTAAACTTACATCAAAAGTTCTTCCAAAGGAAACATCAGTATCTATTCTTAGCAAATGAAAGTACAAATTTGCATAAAATTAAAGGCCACAAGACAACATTAATGCCTCAAAAAGAATAATAACATCTAGTCTATTTTTGACACACCAGATTTGAAATCAACTGCTCGTGATTGACATAGATAAATAGCAAATGGTGAAATAAACAAATTTAGAATTGGGAATTCAAAGAGTAGTGAATACCATCAAATTTTGCCAGCAGATGAGCATGACATTTCTTTCAGCATTAAGTCAACAGGTAGCTTGAAGCATAACACCATAATACCAATTATCAATCCTTTGAATACACTGAACTAGTTATTTGCATAGCACCGTGATAGTTGACCACAGAAGCTGGCTTATAAAGTCAATGAAACCTTGTTCTAAAGCCCACAAAGATGATTTCGTCAACATTTACTTGCTTAATGATAGTACTTGTTCCTCCAAGACAATTCTGGTGTAATCACAGTTGTTGTCATAACATGATCTGGTATAATAGATCTTTTTATTTGAAACAACAAACAATTTCTGATTTCAGCTTTCACCCCTTGTGCATTGCAAGTTGGCTCTCAGCCTTGGGGAAACATATCCAACCACTAGTCATGACCTCTAAAAATTATGCACTAATTTGTGCTAATGCAACCCAGAATAGACTTTTGCTTAACTACGAAGTCATCAGTTACATCTTACAAGCGATGAGAAACAATCTCAAGCCAAAAATCCAAGAGGGCATTCAACAGAGGAGACATAAGAAGATATCACGATGAGATCATTTAAACATTTTTGACAACATCACTTGTATCCATTTAACAACATTTTATGTCGATGACACCATCAGGTCAAAGTCAAAGTGGATCCAAACCCAAATTTTCTCACTCCTATCCAACCTAATTAAGATGCATGTTTTACCTGCTTAAGTTGACAGACCTAGCTGCTTAAGTTTCCAATTACTAAATTAGCCTAGGACAGACTCGGCGAAAAACCTACATGACATTATAGTGCTTGACTTACATAAATTTATAAGAAAATGAATGACCTATTCAATTTAAATCCCATATTCCCAGCACAAACATTGAAGTAAAATCTACTCTGACCAGCAAGTTGACATTTTAACATCATTGACAAGTTATGACATCAACATTAGCTCTACAACAATTTGACTATTTTGACCTGAAATTGCAGTGTTGATCAGTATAGCAGCACTGACTTTTCTGGCAGCAATTGGACTGAAGGACGGAATTAGATTTTCATCTTTGACTAATATATTTGACTGATCAATTGACTACTATAAAAAGCATAAGAACTGTGTCATTAGTTTTAACTAAATGTTTACTTTAATACAAACTGTTGAATATTGTACTAGCACAGTTGACATTGACTGAATGGTGCGGTTAAATACTTGTTCCTAGAAGGGATGAAACTATTTCCAATGAAAAGTGGGACATCTATGCTATTTGGATACAATAGCCCAAAATAGCAGATCAGTTCTTTGGATACAATAGCCCAAAGTTGATAAGTGGGGTGTGTTCTTGTATACAAAACTGTGTTTTCTGTGCATGCCATTCTTTGGATAACTGAACTAAGGATTTTGTGAAGTAGCAACTCTTGTCAAGAGGTAAGCTTGGTATAAAGGTTTAATTGATTTGTAATAACATTCTTGGAGTTCTTAGAACGTCTTAAAGTTAATAAAGTTGACAAACTCAGGAGATTGTCCTTTGGCAGACTGTACCCTGTCCTAGAGGATCTATGAATGAAATTCTTGCTTAAGTTGCACAAAGAACTCTTAAAACTAGTCATTGGAAGGAGTATGATGGTAACTGGTGTACTCAGAGAAAATGAAATCTTTTAATTGCTTGTGGTAGAAATCCTATAGTGCAAATTTGAAGAAACCCTCATAAACTGTGAAAATACCCTGTTTAGAGATATTTGAGAGAGTTGAAGGTAAATAAGTAAAAGAAAGACCAATATTGTGTGGAAAATAAATGTCTAGGAGGTTTCCAATGAGAATCTTGGTTTGTGCTACAGGATCAAGAAGTATAAGAGTGTTAGCCATCAAAACTCAGGGCTAGTAAAAGTAAGGAAACACATTCCTGACTGTGAATGTTCAAATTTTTGCTTGGAACCATATGAAAATGGACTATTTGAGTGATATCTCAATCTTGAAGGATAATTCCATGTGATAGGAGTGAATGAAGGATCATTGCATGAATTAGAAGTACCATCCTTTGTGATATTCTATTGCCAATGGATAAACTAGTTGAAATCTGTACTGTGACTGTGCCTTGGGTTGTGGGATCAAACTTTGATTTTCTTTTGTGATGAGTATAAGCACGAATGAAATCTGTAGGAAGGATTAGATGAAGTGTATCTAAGCCATGGTTGAGACCTATACAAGGAAAGAATTCTCTGTTATTTGAATTGAGAGTAAGGGTTTGAATTACCCTATTTTTATGAGCATGTATAGACCCCTCCTTAACGGAAATCAAAATTATTTGTATTGCTAAACCTTACTGGTAGCTCAGGATCCTAGAGAAGGTTAAGACAACCTTGCATGTCAAGTAAGAAGCTTTGGAAACAAGGATCATGCATTTTATAAGCATTTTGAGGCTCACGGGCCAGGTAAGTGTACAGTTAGGGTTTGTAGAGTAGAGTGTGAAATCTCCCTATTTGAACATCTCCCTATTAATACTTTTATGGAAGATCAGTTCATGATGAAAGTCAAGATGGGGGCGTGGTTAGATAATTGATGTTTCCCAACTCCTCGAACATGTATGAAGGTATTTTACAATAATTGAATGCATATTCAAATGCAAATGTTCAATCTGTCATTATCCTTCTCCTAGTTGACTGTATTGTGCAGCATTTTCACTATGTATAAGAAATAGAAGAAGCTTTCCATGCATATATGATTGTTTTAAAAGATATATATATATATATATATATATATATATATATATATATAATACATAGGTTATTGAGCTTATCTCGAGACATTAGACATCAAATTCAAGAAATTGGAATGAAATCATCCCTCTCAGGCTCCATGGAAACCCTTGGTCAAGGTTTGTAGAGAAATGTTTATATCTTATGAAATATGATGAATTTAATCACCAAATCTGGAACTAATCATATTTGTACTCCCCTCAAGCATTTAGAAAGGGAATCGGGTCCTTAGGGCTTCACACGAGTGAACTGGGCATGACAGTTCTAGGAGGAGTATGAAAAATACAGTATTTAGGCGTAAAAGGAGAAGAACTCAAGAGAGCTGGCAGTGATTGGTGAAGAGGCATTGCATGAAACTTCTTAGGCATTTAAATCTCAATAATGGGTATCTAAAAATGTTTTGAAGTAACTGAGAAATTTCAAATTTTGCATTTTATAAGCAAAACTCGGTCTGAACTGTGGAAATTGTGCAAACCCAGTTTTAGGACAGCGTGCATAACTTTTTATGGAAGTATCATAAAGAGATAAAATTCAAACAGTAAGAGAACCTTGGAAATAAAAATCCAACGAGTCTATTATGAGGTCAATTGGGTATGTATAGAGAAAGTTATGACCAAATTACTGACCTGCACTTCTGAGACAACTCAAAAGAAAAACGTATTTCAGTAAGTAAAATCATCATAAAGTGAAAAATAATTAGCCAAATCGTCTGAAAATTTGAGATAATTTTTGTCTAATAGAAAAGAACAAGTTTACAAAAACTTGGGTCTCGATTTCATGTGGGGAGAAAGATATCAGAGACAGAATTTACCCAGGTTGTGTAAAATGTGACAGAGTAAGAAATGGTGTTTTTATTTTCTATTTAAATTTGATCTAATTTGATGCTCCATCCCTCCAAATCTATGGACAGTATTGAGAGTGTTTTGCAAGTTCCAATTCAAGAGTATTAATGGGGTATTGCTCCATCACGAACTTCCACAATATCTCCTTACTTTATTACTATTGTTTTAATAAAGACATCGATAGAAGTATATCCTTTTTCTTGCAAAGCTGTGGTAGGCCTTTAAACTGATAAACAAGCCAGCATTCAAAATGATATCTTTGCAATAAAGAATATGAATACAATAAGCATGGAATTTAAAAGATATTTCTGCACTAGAGAAACAAACTGCAAGACATACCTGAAAGATTGGGTTTCAAATCCACTGTCAACTGCATTGCATCCAAAGAATTGTCTTGACCTCTTGTACAAAAAACTACTCTTGAATCTCCAACATTACCAATAACCAAGTCTTGTCCCTGATCCCAAGAAACATAGAATGTAAGTTATTATTTAATAATTATACCTGGAATGAGATTCCATTTCCCAATTAGTCTTTGAGTCTTAAAATGTGAGATCAAAACACATGGTAAAATAATTACTCAGATTGTTCACGCTTCCCACGCTAACTGTTGTCTATCCATCGTCCATGGTTGAGTCCTCGGGATTATTCATGCTTCCCACCATACTATTAACTTCCTTTAAGCTATCGTCATCTTTAACCTCCATTTCCCATTGGGAGCACAACTTTGATGGTAGTGAGTCGCTCACACTTTTGGCTACTAGATGCCCAAATGGACCATGCCCATCAAATACACCACATAAAACTGTGTCCTTTCTTGAACCCAAATCCTACAAATTAAGATGTGTTTAAGTAATAATGATCGATTTCACGAGTTCAACTAAAAACTCATTAATTTGTTATTCAGGATAATTACCATGTCATTCAGTCTTGAATGTTTGGAAATACCTCCCAGAGGAGCATGGTGTCTTGATTGGTTCCCTTTCGGCCTTGAACATGGTACCATTTGAGGAGCAACAGAAATGAACATGATTTGAATTCCACATAAAAGTGAGCTAAGCAAAGATGCAATAACCTTTTTATGTAATAGCAAACAGGGCGACAGAAGCTACTCTACCTATCATACTAATGACATAATTTCTTGTAGTTAATGCTTTCTTCTACTCAGCATGAAAATCCAACAAATAGCCCAAACTCTACAAGGTCAATTATACTTAAACATGTTTCATTGGTTAGAGATTTCTTCTACTTTCCATGTAGAATACAACACATTGCCCAAAGTACTGGGAGGTTTACCCACAATAAAATGCCAACTCTTTGGAAGGTTCACTACCGTCGAACATTACTTCATTGGAAAACCTGGGTGAAATGTAAGCTTTGTTGTTTTATTCCCTGAGATAATTTATAAATGAAAACATTTGAGATTAGCGTGGTAACTGTTGGGAACAATTTGTACTTACATGTATATTTCAAACAATAAACTGAATGGTACTGTACCTGACTTATCCAGAATGAGCAACCTGCAATACTTGTGAGTAATATAGATAGACCTGCAGCAAGCTACCTGCAAAGATTCCTCATTTATGTTGTGAAGTCTAATAATAATGTTTGGGTGTGGTATTCGCAGGGACCTCAATAACAATTCATTCGATGTATCCCAAGTTCCCCTGTGGTTTTCTTCCTTAGACTTGTTAACCACAATGTAAGTCCAAAGTAATCTATGTGTTGGTCTTAATAGATTACAAAAGAAACTTAACTAATACTAATACTAATACTTGTCTAAGCACTTAAGCACAGGGGAAATCATCAGAATGGCAGTTGGCGCAGCAGTGCTAGTCCTTGTCATTCTTGCCATCGGGATTTATGCATTGATGATTAAAAAGAAAACAGAAAAGGTAGTTAAAAATAGTAGACCATTTGGTATACAATTGAAACAAGGCCATGATATGGCAAATCCTGCTGAAGATAATGTGTTTCAGGGGTAGAGGAGAAACTAATAACCAATAATACATAAAAGTAAGAAGGAATTTTAATAATAATTTTCACTTTCAAACAATTGAAACAAGCAAGGCAGCAAAAATATTCAATAGGGCATAACAATACAAGACCGTGATATGACTAATCGTGCCAAAAATTAAGATTTTAATAAAGAGAAGAAGAAGCAATATATGTATAAATAGAATTAGGTGACTAGAAATGCCAAAAAAATTACATCAAAATGCAAGTGCAAACTAACATTTTGTAGAGGAGTTGATACATTCTGAAGAATCTTGATTGAATGTATAATATATGATAAGAATAATCCTAACAATTTCTAAACACCATTTCTAAATTTTGTCCCTCCATTATGTTCGAATGACTTGGTTTTTTGAAATCATCTTAGAAATATCATAATTTTAAAGTAGGAAAGGTGGAAAATTTAGCTTGTTCGCTCCTTATTAAATGGAAAATTGTATTATTTGTTTATTGTCGTCACATTTGTCTTTAATTCATGTGTTAAATATGATAAAAGATTGAGGAACTCCTCTAAACGGATTTGTAGTTTGATTATGATGTTTGTCTTTTACATTTTTGTAACAACAGGAAATTAGTAGCCTTTCTACAAAGCACACATATATGGAAACAATATAAAAATTGAGTTTGAATACTATGGCAGTTGTGGAAGATGAATACTTGAGAACTTGTCATATACCTTTTAAATTCAAATCTTGAAATGAATGTTTCTCTTCCTAAAACTTTATTGTGATCATAGTACGTAGAATATTCCTGCATTCAAAATGAAAAGCATTAGAAGAGAAGGGTCAATAAGAAGTAATTATTATCTATTTCTTTCGCATTGATTTTAAATCGCCTTTCCAGTTTGAGTCTTTGTATGAGAAAAATTGAATAATCAAATCTAGAAACAAAGAAATCGATCTATTTCCAGAAAGAAATCGATCTATGTCCTTATAGAAATTGATCTATAAAGCCATAAATCTTTTCATAAAATCCGTGGCAAGTGACTAGTAAAGAATTCATTAAAAGTATTTGTTAGTTTTAAACAATTATCAATATAAATTGTAAAGATCACATCAATTTTTACTATTTCACATATAGAAGAAATTTGCCCACATCAAAATGACGATAAACTACTGGATGTCTTAACATAGTATAAGTGGTTAAGACAATAATACTAATCCAAATATATTGATAGATAAATTAAATATAAACAAAAATAATTCAACTTTCATTAATCTTATCAAATGCCGCTAATGTTGAAGAAACATTGTTTTTAGGCCAGGAGCTCAGGATTCTCTTTAATAAATTTGAAGAGCTGTCTAAATCACCATTATGTATGTCGAATATTTTAAAGTATTGTAGGTATCTAGAAAAACAACATGGAGGAAGAAACAAGAGAACCTACAGCAACTGCAAGGCTTTATAGCTACCAACACAAAAGAATTCCAGAAATACAACATGACTCAAATATTCAGATAGAAGAATTTTCTAAAAAAGAAGAATATCTTCACAATGGATCAGCTGAACCATCTCCAGAGATCAAAAGGCTCATCTAGCTTGATTTTAAGGATGATACTGAGCAGAGAGACATGGGTGTGTGACCTTTTTGTGTTGTTTGTGGGAAGAATGAGAAGCCTCTGGTTTAGATGGAATTGAAAGGTCCCAAAAAGAAAGTTTTGGCAGAGGAGATCTCTTTTATGCTTCTATGAAAACTAAAGAAAACTTTTGAAGCGTTTCTGAAAGCTAAAGTAAAAGATGTTGTATGAATGCCCACTAATTGAAATAAAATGTGAATTGCAAATTTTTTTAATATTCTACCGAACTAAAACCCAACAGATGATCAATAAATTATGTGGCAGATATCAGTCATAATGTAATTATTTCATTTATCCATATCTTGGACTTGAAATGAAACTGGTTTCCCAATGTTATCCTTTTAAGATTACTTGAAACATTTTTCTTAATATGTAGGGCCTTGATTCTTTTGTTCCATATTTCCTAGCAGCTCTTTATTTCTCCAAAGAAGTTCTTGCAGCTAAAAATGTTGTGTATATTCACAGTTGGTTTTAAAATTTATCATGCCTCTGCTCAAAATCTGTAAGTTAGTTTTGCACCATATGTTAAATCGTTTAGGTATTTAGTGATAAAATCATTTCTTCCAAGTGGAAAATGGTTTTTCACAGCGCCTTGATGATTTTCCAGGAAAAGCTTACAAAATGTTTCAAGTTGCATTGAAACACAAGTCAAAACAAATAGATCTCAATTAGAAATGTTAGTAGTGCTCACATTCAAGTTGGTTGTTATTTTTATATTTTATAAATCGTTGTAACACCTTATTTCAATTTCATAGGTTATATATTTTAATATTAGAAATGTAGTGTCCATGCTATTAAATTAACCAGGTCTTAATCTACTGTTTGGTTGGACTTACGTTTGATCATATCATGCAGTCTCAATTTTAATAGCATCAAGGGCTCCACCACCTGGTGTTTTGAGCAGAGGAATTGATTTAGAAGGCTTAACTAGCATCTTGGCAGGACTTTGGGCCACTGGAATGGGTTTAAATAATCTTACCGAGAATGTTCACACCATTGCAGTGACACAGATGGAAAGCAGAAGAGCCGTGGAACTTGGTGCCGGATTGTTAATTCTTATCTCACTTGTTGGTACAAATTTTTGTTTCTCTACTTTCTGCTTCTAACCAATGTTGCTGCTGCCTGGGTTGTATGACTGAAAATTCCTAATGATATTTGTGATTTCATATTTTAGAAGGCTTAAGATGTTCTCGTCTCAAATCACCCCCTCTTGTAGTAGTGATTATGTCCAGGTCGATGATATGCACTCTCTGTTCTCTTTCAAAGGCTTCTTGTATTGCCTGGTTTGCAGTGAAATGGGAGAACCTAACAAAGGGGCTAATGCCATTGAAGACCTGGAAGGCACTCACAATCTTTTGGCTCTGAGATGGATGCATTCGAGGGAGAGGTGAATACATTCCTACGCAGGAATTGACTAACCTTGCTGACATGGCCTCTGCAAAATAGGCAGCAACACGCTGCACTGAGGTGCCATAGGGAGTTAAGAGCTCGGTGATCTGAGGAAGTATTGCATTCGCCTCTTTGAAATTGTCGGCAGAAACTGCCTCTGCACACCGCAGCAGGAGGGCAAGTATGTGCAGACCCTCTTCTTCGTCTTTCGGGCTTATCTCAGCAGCCTGCTGACAAGTTAATGCTCCCCTCGACTGATCTTGATTGGGAGCTGCATCATTAACCTTGGGAGCTTCAGTAGTAACAAAATTATTATGATTATTGCTGTTTTTGTTATTGTTACCTACCGCCAACTTGAGAGAGTCTTCATGGTGTTGTTGTTGTTGCTGCAATGACAAGACTGGAGACTGGGAGTTGTGATCTGCTGGCCGTTGCATCCACATGCTGCTGCTGCCGTTGTTGGTGTTCACCATTAGAGCCTCGGAGGAGCTATTCCATGGATTTTCGTTGTAGCAATTTCCCGATGAAGATGAGTTCAAGTAGAGCTTAAGGCCAGCATCTGGCTGTGCCGGATGGTGGTGTAAATCATGAGAATCTCTAGCACTACTGTGCATCCTTAGTCCCAAGTCTCCACTTTCACCGTCTTGAACACCATGATCACTAGCACCTGGTCTCCTTGAAGCAGCATCAGGATTCCCAATACTTTTCCAATCAACCATAATCTGTGCATTCGCATGATCTCTTCGATCGTGGTCTAGACTGCGCTTCAAGCCTCTTGCAGCAGCATCAGAAGCATTTATACTTAGATTTTGGGCACCGCCTTGAAAACCTAAATCACCCAAAGACCTGAGACGATACTCAAGAACAGACGCCACATGTGGGTTGGACAGATACACAACTTCTTGAATGTTATGAATGATTTGAGCGATGGAGGCATTGGGAGAACACTGCATCAAGTCCTTAATGAGACCATCAGCCCAGACTGCAGCTGTGGCTTCATCCATAGCCTGCACTGGCACTCCATTCAAGGATGATGACAGCTGCCTTGCTGTTCCATCATAATCCTAAACCACCTACTTCACCCTGCTGCACAACCGCTCCCCATTTCCCCCAAGAGTTTGCACCTGCCCTACACATATTACTACCAGCTGTGTGGGATAAGGGAAAACCAGAATAGGTGCAAAAGGGTTGACCATGAGATTCAGGAAACAAGATGCAGCCCGATCCAGTACGGGAAGTAACGGTGGAAGCAGGTGAAGGGGCAGTTGCTCTGTTACTACTATTATTGTTATGGCTTACACTCACACCATCCACTGTGGATGATTGATATTGCTGCCATCCCAAGGGATTATTATTGGGGCCGTGGGATTGGGGGTCGGCGATGTTAGAACTTGCGCTATTCCACTTAATTTGCCCATAATCAGAGGGAGGACTTATCCTTCTGAACAAAGGTGCGTCCAGATCCATCCCAGCCCTCTTTCTTTTGTTTTCTCCTCCTCCTTCGCCGCCGCCACTAGTATGACTAATTATATCATTATGGGTATTAGTTTCCCCAACACCAACATTAGTTTCTCCTTCCCCAAGCCTTGTAGATCCAGTATTATCCCCAGCCCTAAATCTTGTACTAAGTGCAATACAAGCTGCCATATCTGGTAACCCTCCTTACTTAGATGATTCTAAACAATACGACAGAGCACTTGTTCTACAGCTAATGAAAGGCCCGTGAGCAAAGATTATGTGAGTCATGATGTTAGCACCGGTGTTACAAGTAGAGATGAAAGATTCATCTGGTTGACACCAACGAGGGGTAAAACACAGCAACACAGGCACAAACACACCCACGGATGAACATACTGTTCAACATTACCATCTCCTCTCCCGATTCCCAATTCATTCATGGCATTGGCTCTTCTCAACCCTGCCAGCACACCCTTCAAAACTCACCCACTCCATCAAACCACATAAACAACGACACAAAATACACCAGTGGTCTTGTTTTTAGTTGCATTCTCATCACTTGTTGGGTATGTATTAAAAACAAACTATAGACAATCCCTTATCTTAATAAGGCCTGAAACTAACGTTATCCCTTCCTTGGGACATGTAATAAGATTTCACATGATGAATAAAACAGGACATTTTTTTTGGAACGCAGAGATCAAGTAAAGAAGAAGATCAGACATACAGAAAGCGAAGACAAGTGGTATTCCCGAGGGAGATCCCACACTTGATCACCCGTGATCACCTGCACAATTTCGTCCTCCTCTGTTTGACTTAAACCATGCTATTAAAATGTTTGAATTCAGGGCTGGAGTCCGCGAGGTCTCTGTACGCACACTCTAGTTTTGAGAGTGTTTATTATAGGGTGACAAGCTTCTTTCTGGCATCTCTTGAAGTCGTTTGGAGGGGACACTGGAATTTCTATAGGTAAATAATGACAGATTTTATTTTCTTTCAATATTTTAAGGAATCTTGATGGAATCATTGTCCCATTTGTCATTTGAGTCAAGTACTTGCATTAACATTTCTATCACAAACTTTGTTAGTACTTGTGTTAATGAAAAAATAGACAAAAAACCGTTTCAGGAGGCACTCTTAAAAGACACAAAATTCACAAGAAATCTCAAAGAACTATTGGGTACTTTTTAAAGTTGCTTCTAACAAACAATGTATTGTTATTCTTTCAGCAAGATTAATATTCTTTCATGCTCTGTAAGTGCAGTAATCTTGTCAAGGAACAGTGAATGGTTCCACCAACTACAGTTTGGAGTTCCACCGGGTCTATCTTAAAATACTAGAGCATGAAAATCTCTACATTTTTTTCTATCTCAAAGATTGTGAAGAAAATGTACCCACAAGATCATTTTAAATATATTTTAATCAACTGGGTGTCTTTACATATCAGAAAAAGCCTACAAATCATTCTAACTCCATTATTTTCAACGACAAGTAATCAAATTGCAGCCCCATATGTACAATACATTACTAATCAAATAGCATAGTTTGAAGTTTGATCACTTACCCACCAAGAGCCAGCAGAAAAATTAGCCAGAAAACGGAACAAGTCATTTCAGGGCAGTTCTTTTCTGCACCAACACGAAGATAATCAGAAACAATCAAAGAACTCATATATATATATATACATTGTCATGGAGATTAGCAACATAAAATGAAAAACTAAACTCAGAACATGGGCGTGAGTGTGAGTGCAACTGAAGAAAATAATAGTGCCTCAGCTCCTCCACCTGCACCCTGTTCGTAGTGTAATGAAGTTCCTGCGCGGAAACAAAAACCCTCCTCGCGTCGTTCCTGTTCATATTCCTGGTGCCCTGAGAATTCGAAAGGGGAACCACATTTTTGTTCTTTGCCTTTGTTTTTTGTAGAAGAGGCTTCCTTTTTGGAGTAGGATGAGTGGTGCTTTACAGGGCTACTGGAGGAGGAATGCATCATCTAAGAGGCGATATCCATCTGTCCTGAAATATATATATATATCCCTCGCCATACTTTCAAAACTTGCAAAACTTTTACTACTATAAAGCAAAGCCATGCCTTGGCTTATCACATTTTAACGTGCTCTTCATTCGATCGTTGCTCTGAATCTGTCGAGCAAGAATTTAATAGGCCACTTGTCTCCCACCATTATAGGGCTTGAGTTGCTGCAGCTACTGGATGTTCCTAATAAAAATTTCTCGACAGATCCATTCATGTTGAGTTCCTTAACTGTTTGAATCTCTGGCATCTCATTCTGTGAAGCAATAAATTTATCGGTAGGGTTTATGTTGGTCTGTCGGGGTTGAGGAGAATGAAAGTACTGGATCTATTTGATTACTCTTTCTCTGGATCCATTCCGGCAAATATTGGGTAGTATCTGAGCCTTACTTATCTGGAATTTGGAGACAACTATCTGGAAGTGAGGATTAATCCCTCCATTTATAGTCTGATGTGTTTGACATACTGGAAACTTGCAAGAAACGAGCTCACCGGGAAAATCCCTCCCGGCCTCAGCAGGCACCGAATGGAATGGATTTACTTGGGCTACAGCCACCTGATCGGGGAAATTCTTGCAGAAATTAGAGAAATGGCTTCTCTCATTCATCCTGACCTGGTGTATAATAACCCCACCAGAAAAATCCCTGCCTCTTTGGGAAATCTCACGCAGCTAGAGTCTTTGTTTCTTTTCAGAACAATCTCTCTGGTTCGCTTTCATCGTCGTTGTACAATCTCAGGAGAATGATATCCATAGCCGACAGATTCACGGAGCTGTACAGAGTAGATGCCATGTTTCCAATATTTACAGTCTTTCCCCTCTCCCAATCGAAGCCCTAAAATGAATTTTTTCGTTATTCCCCCAAACTTCATTAAAAGTCAATTTAGTATTAAATTAAATAAAAAGAATTTAAGACGATAAAAAAAATTAGAGACGAATTAAAAGTAGTGTCTCTATTTATCGTCTCAAAATATGCCCCCATGTAGTAGTGGGAGGATCCACCATTTACATTTGGTGAGGCTATTGGGTTATTGCTTTGAGGGATCTAAAAGAGCATTGGTCTACGAGTATATGGTGAATGGTTCGCTGGAGAAATATATACACGGAGACTACCATATTAAATTGGACTGGAGACAATTATATTCCATTGCGATGGGAACAGCTCGTGGGATCGCATATTTACATGACGAATGCATAAGCCGCATCTTGCACTGTGATATAAAGCCTCACAATATACTCCTCGATGCAAATTTCTCCCCAAAGGTTGCAGATTTTGGTCTGGCGAAACTAACGGATAGAGAGGAAACCCATGTCTCCCTGACAGGTGCCAGAGGAACCCCTGGTTATGTGGCTCCAGAAGTGTGGTCCCGAAACCAATTGTCAGTGAGTGACAGATTAGCTGTATACTTTATGGTAATTTTTTTGTTGGGAGGTCGGTAAGAAGAACTTGGACTTGAAAGCACACAAGGTCGAACAGATTTTTTCTAATACCCTGACGGGCATTCAAACAGTGGAAACTGGTGATTTGGAAGGCAGGATTTTTTTTCTGTAATTAATCATATTTGCTTTAGATCAATCCTTCTTTTTTACATTTTGAAAGACCACATGTAATACTCTCTGTAGATTTTTGTTACCCTTCACTGCCTAGAAAGAATAAACCCTA
>JAHRHJ020000712.1:0-53660 GCA_019776745.2 Taxus chinensis
TTTTAAGTAGCGATTGCAGCAGGGCAAGAGAGGGTGTGCCAAGGGCACGGGTTTGTTTTTATTCATGTTGCAAAAGGGGACAGATGCGCCATGGGGGGCAAATGTGTATGATGTTTGCAGGAAGCACCGATGCGCCCAAGGGAAAAACAGGCTTTTCTCCATTTCTTTTTCACTTATTTTAGCCAGGGTTATTGGGCAATGAAAATGGCTCATCAAAAAGGAGATAAAAAACCATGCTTTTAGATAGGTTCCCACCAGTAAATCTGGACAAGAGGGGGAGGGATATGGAAGATAGCAGAAGAGGAGGATCTTGATATTTCAAACTTCAGGCCACAACTAAAACCAGACCACCAAGCACAAAGAAACAAAGGTAATAAAACATGAAGAAGAGAAAAGAAACCCTCTACCTGGACAAATAGCAAAAACTTGTAACGGGTCCAACAGTGTTGAAAATAACGAGGCAAGGGCTGACAGGCTCAGAAAAATCCCGTGCTCAGGTGAATAGTGAAAAATGACATTTTGGGGCGCGAAAACACATATATATAGGTGAGTGTTCATAAATGTTGCACCCACTTTTTTTAAAGGGCGTGAGAGTTATTGTCGACAGGGAAAAAAAAGCGTCGTGCCCTTTGGCGCATGAAAACGTTTTTCCAACAGGAAATTAAGCGCGCCTTGGTGCACCAAAAGCTATGTCGACATGAAGTATGTGTCCCTTTGGCACACCAAAACATGGCGCAAACAAAAGTTGTGCCAAGTACAAAGGTGCATGCGCCTTGGCGCACGCAGGAAAGGCTCAACATACTTGGGCAACAAAGGGTGTTGACAATGAAAAATCATGCGCAAAGGTTTTAAAGGGGGGCGCACAAAAAGTGGTTGTGTTACATGCAATTTAATGGCCCAGCCAAAAAAGGCTCAAAGAATAAGTTGAAAAAACCAGATTTCCGGGAAGGCATTTTACAAACATTTCGACGCAAAAGGATCCCTAAGAGGGATCGGAACATTTGGTATGGTACGGTTAAAAAAAATTTGCCTTGTCAATTTTCTGGGATAACAGCGGCTCTTCTGGGGACATCCTGAAGAAAACTTGGGGTAGAGAATCCCAGTTCTCATGTGCCTATCCATTGGGTAACAGAGTCAAAAAACAAGGGCGAACCAGAGGGAGGAAAGAAAGGAACACACAACAAAACCAAAAGCACCCACACGACGAAATCAAACACACAACTAAGAAAAGAAAAACTATACAAAGAAGAGAGCAAGCTCTTACTTCCTGGAAAATTTTCAGAGATGCTGCCCGCTATAAGGAAGCGGGAGCTCGGTTCCATCCAGATATGAGAGATAGAAGCGATTCGCTCCGTTGAGTTGTTTGATCTTGAAGGGCCCTCTCACAGGCGAATCAAACGTTTGTGCATGCCCCTGTGGCTCTCTTCGCTTGTCCCACAAAAGGACGAGAACTCCCACTTGAAAATCTCCTTTTCTTGGCCTTCTATAAAAAGTATCTTAACTTGATTCTGAGTTCAGTGATCCGTCGACCACCCTTACTCTCTTTTCTTCAAGTTCTGCCAGCACCATGATTCTCTTTTCAAGAGAATTGTGGTAGTTTTGTCTTGATGGCTTATGCCAACGCAGGAGTTAGGAGTAGGAAATCCACAGAAATGGGAAAGCTGGCATCAGTGCCCATATAAACTTTGAAAAGGTGACATGCTGAGGAGATCTATGGGAGTAAACGACGGCCCACCAAAGCGTCGTACAAAGACTGTGCCACCATTCACTGATTCTCATCTACTACTTCGGATGATGAAGTCACCAAGTTCTTGTCTACTGGATTCCGCTGACCATTTCCCTGCGGGTATTATCTGGTTTGAGCCAAATTATCCCATATCATAGCAAAACTAATAACTTCTCGTGAGGAGAAGTAGAAGCATTATCAACAACGATTTGTTTGGAACGCCAAACAATGACAATGATATTTTCTTTAATGAAATTACAAACCCCTCAGAAGTGCTGGCTTGACGGTATGGCTTCCACCCACTTGGCTGAAGTAATTGTTGCTGGTAAGGAATAGCTAGTCGAAACGCGATTGAGGATTGAGTGCGCAATAAAAATCAATATCCCATTTCTGAATGGTTCATTGAAAATTGCTGGCCTTCCTTGGCCTCCTTTGGCTTAGGAAAGGCAACCACACTTGGCTTGCGACGAATTGATGACAAGGTTCACACTTTGCCACCAAGGTGGCTGTATCTTGAACCGAGCATCGGCATAGACCTAGCTCGAATGATTTTGTGTGCAGTTATGGAGGAAGAGAAATGCCTCCACAGGCTGAATTGTGAAAACTTTCCAGTAGTTTTACTGCTGGGGTTTGTCAAACACATCGCAAAAAGATGCCATCTATCCCACGTTATATAAAACCGTCAATCTAGATGACCATGATTTATCCACTCTTAAGCTTTATAGTGCGCTTCTCCTTTTCGTTAGTGCATTGGGCATTTGCCGTAGGTAGGAAGAAGCAATGTGGGTACCATTCATCACTAGTGCAACAAATAGAACCAGCGGCAGAGGAATCAGGCTCGTCTGCTGGATCCTGTGGTTCATCGGTGCAGTCCCCCTGTCATCAGGGTTTTCGGAACTTTGTTTCAGCCATTAGCTGGGACACAGGACCTTGCCCCTTACCAGCGTAGTTGGTTTTAAATCAGGTCATACTTCCTAGACTTTTGTGACCCAATTTCCTCGCAAAATTGTTCTAACTCCCGGCTGAGTTAGAATTGATTTCACTTGCCGGTCAGGGACCGCACCACCGTATGAGAGTTTAGACTGTAATACCTGAAATTCTTCACTCTTTGACAACGGCGAAGGCATGCTTTTCCAGTTGAGTCATTTTAGTTCGTGAGGCTTGAGGGGAGAATCATGAATGCGATCCAGAGATTTAACATCATCGAGTTCTTTTGCATCAAGATTCCGGACACGTAATGCTCAGATGCCGAACTATACATAATGAAGTCCTTGGAGAATCAAGACCATACCAGGACTGGTTTTGCACGAGCAACGGAGGAAGCTTTTATTTCTTCAAATGACATGTTCCCTCTTCACTCAATTGAAATGGTGACCCTTCACATGTTCAATAGTGATGGGTTTCTCAGAAAGCAGAACAAAACGCCTGAGGAAAGTTCACCTGTCCAAAGAAGAATGAACCACCCAGGTCTTATTGTAGGCAGAGTAAGGATTGAATAGCCTTAACCTTTTGGCATCTATCTTTGTTCCTTCTTTGCTAACACATGCCATAGCAAATTCCCTTGTGTGACTCCAAAACGACTTTTTTGGAGTTTAGGAAAATCCCATGTTCTCGACACCTGGCCAAACACTTGTTCAAATGATCACAATGATCATTTCATTGTGTAGAGAACACGGTTAAGTCATCTAGATAAACCATAATGACTTTCCCATCATACCTTTGAATGCCAAAATCCATGCCCATGAAAAGTGGCCACCAGCATTCGTTAGGCCAAAGGCATTCTACATGTAGGAGGAAAATGTACCCAGGGAGTAGCGGAATGAGTTTTAAACTGATCTTCAGGTTGAAAATTCAATCTAAATTGTAACCTGAAAAACAATCGAGCATGAGCAACATCTCTGATCCAGTACTTGCTGCAGAACTTGAACATTATCGGAGAGGGTATGTTGTCTTCAAGGCGAGGAGCTTGAATTCAAATTGTGAAATTCTAAGGCATATGCGTTTTATATAGTCGTTTTTTTCTTGCGCAATGGCACAATATTTGCTACCCCAAGTACTGTATGGATAGAAAGATGATCCTTGCATCCAACATCTTTGATTTCAGCCTGGATGGTACCGGAGATCTTAGGATTATAGTTGCCTCTGCTTCTGGCGAAAGGCTTTTGACATCGTCTTCAAGGAATTCCTGCTAAACGTCCTTTGGCTTGAAAGATTTTAGATCGGCATAGGGACCATGCCAACACGTCCATATATTTTTTAGCAAATGAAAACTTTTCGTTTTCTCCTCAGGCGTACAACATTGCAATGTTCACAAATTGCGGGTGCTCTACGAAACCGATATTGACCGGTCGTTTCCGGGGATGAGTCAGGGTCATCTCGCCTCTGTTATTTTCACAAAACGGTCATGCCTGTCGAATAGGCGCTCAGGAGAAACCAGGCCCTTCGAATTTTATTTCCTTTGAGCTGCCATTGCCACGTTCCCTTCGGATTTCGTACCTTGATCGATGACTGATTCACGGCAAGTGGAAGTAGATCTTCAAAGTGCAATCTTTAAAATTTTCTACTTTTTCAGAACAAAGCAATGAGTTGATATCGTCGTTGAACACATGCCATGTTGAGAATTGTTCTGGACGTCGGGTTGGAAAAACCACCTCAATGGTTTGTACTTGTTTGTTTTAAACCTAGGTGGGGGAGGCATGGAGGGACACTGAAACGGCCAATGAATCAGCCATGGTCATTCTGAAGCCTAGGTATGGATCTATTGAAAATGAAAAACATTGAATTCTTCAATGTGTCCCATACCACATACGGTTATGCCTGAGCCTTCATCTTTACTTGGTAAAGCCTTTGATCTGATTTAAATAGCTCTGCAATCACCTTGTACTTTATATTTAATTCCTCTTCATTTGTTGGCTGCATACAAGTTAAACTCGAGTAACAGAGTCATACTCGCAGTTATTTTAGTGTTGAAAAAACTGACAATTTGAAAGAGAGAGGAATTACCTCCTAATTCGGGAGATATCAGCACAGCCCCAGTGCCAAATCCACTAGTATAGAGCGAACTCATAAAATTGTAAGGTCAAGATCTCATTAAGAGCCTTTTACTGAACGAGACAACCCGTTTGATCCGTCTCAGTAGATAAGAAGTAGTTCCCATCCCTGATGATTTCAAGGGATTTGGGCCCTTGGGGTCTTTAGAGCTGGGTAACCAAGTATTCTGTGTGATTCGGATTCCCAAAGTCGACATGAGCCTTTGACTGGAATTTAGCTTTAGACGAGGCAATATGAATTTCTCCACCAACTTCACTGCCAAAAAACTTCTTCCCAGGAAAATCTCATAGGATGCGGAATGTCAGACGAGGACGTCATTTTTTACTCTTTTAGCTGGGGGAAAGCTGCAAAATGTGAATTGCGCGTCTTGATTGGCGGCCAACCAAGAGACATTCTTGGTTTCCAATGAAGAACATCTGCGAAAGGCTTGCGTAAGAGGAGGACCCAAAGCAGGGGGACTTTTGCCGGCATGACGTATCGGAAGCTCTGAAGAAATCAATTATGAGTTACTCAACTTATGGCCATTGATTAGGAGAGATGAGATAGAAAAGGCTCCTATCTTACTTGACGAAGATGTTGAAGACATTTATGTGGGATTCAGGGGGAGTGGAAAGGATTCCTTTTGGGGCAACCTGCTTGATGCAATTAGCTCCCCCCCCCCCCATGACGCTGAATAATTTGCGTCATCTTACAAGTTGTTCGGGGTTGATAATGAAGGTTACTCAGCTTCAGAAATTTAGATCTTGGTCTTGTTTGATGATCTATGATATCAATGTGCGCCAAGGGGTTGCGTGGGTGAGGGAAGAGTCCCTACCTCGCGATGAGGATAGGCTTACTGGCCTGGTAGGCACCTGAGAGGAGGGATTTGGAGGAGAGAAGGAGGGAGGATAGGGGAAAAGGTTTCCTTGTAAAAGATTTGCCAGGGATGTTGAGTAGAAGAGGATATTTTAGCAATGATCGGAGGCGCGGTTGACACGGCTTCTCATCCTGGACCATGGGCAGCAACTTCCGATTCTTTTCCTTGCGAGGTGAGTAAAAACAGCATATGACGTCCGTTGCATATCCCAGGTACCCTCTTCTTCATCAGCATTCTCCTCTCAAATTCCATATACCCGATAGTAGAGTCGCTAGCCGGTCACTGACCTCTTGATCACTTTGCCTTTGAGACGAAGGTTAGTCATATAAATGACTCTTCTTCTTCGATTCGGCAGAGCGTGACCGGGGAAGCCTCAAGCGCCAATCGCGGAGAAGATGTAGGTAGGCGCGGCCTTGTGAAACATTGTTGGGAACGAAATTCTATGCGGAATACCCGGTGTACAAGGAAACTAGGGAAGGAACTGGGGCAAACTGTTCTTCAATGAAAGCAAGTCATTCGCCATCTTTGAAAGGGCTAGATAGACGAAGTAGTGGGCGAAGGGCCCAAAGATTTAGGCTTGGCTGTTTCCTTTTTCAATTCGCAAGATATTATCAGATATCCTCTATCGGAATGGTAATGGTAGGGCTTGGGCGGAGAATCAAGGTAGCCACTCGCTATTGAAGCGAGTAAGAAAACTACTTTTCGAACCTCATAGCAGGTACGAAGAAGAAGAAACACTTTGATTTTACGGGGTGTGGAAGCTGGAACGGGACAAGGTTGATTAGTGGCATTGAAACCGGGCGGACCAAAAATTGCGCATGGTCTCATTTGCCTCATTCTCTAGTGAGTGATCCATGAGACTAATGCTGGCAAATTGCATCCTTTGAAGGCGGGATCTGTCTTCAAAAGCATTCCCGTAATGTGGCCCCAACTGGTAATAGACCGGCCAGCCAAATGATGAAACAATTCAGCCTGCCAGGTCCTTGTATGTGGTTCAGAAAAAGTGAACCGACACATCTTCGTGAGTCACAATCCAAAAGACTGACATGACATGATGAATGCAGTATGTGGGAATCCGTTGATTTGATTCCCAATCCCGTAGAATTTGGGAAAATTATTTAGATTCTGTGAGGGAGCACGTGAACTGGATGTGGTACGGCCAAAGGCACCCATCACGTTTCCCAATGGTACCGCATCTAAAAAGTGGAAAGAGAACACGGTGGAAAGTGTGTTCCGTGAGTAGCAAGGCACTACAAAGATTGTGGAGCCCCATGCGAAAGACTTTTTCTTCGTGAAGTGAGACATCCTGGATGTCCGGCTGCCGGCTTAAGTGCTAAAAAACCGTGCCAGTGTCATGCTGAATTGTGCCTTTGAAGCCAGATCGGAAAGTAGGAGCAGCTTCTCACGGGCATCTCCTATGCAGTAAAAGTTTCACTCACCAGTGTACCTTCCAAATCGGTAACGTTATGGCAGAAAGAAATTCAAACTTTCTTTTTGGTTATACTTGCTGATTATACCTCAACTTATTACAATAAATCCGAGAAAAAGAATTGGAAGAGAAGAGAGGAATAAGGAGAAGAAGACAGGTGCTTATGACTGGGAGGGACCCACTGACTTCAAAATCCACTGCCTAAATCTCTTCAATGCCTCGGCTATGTCTCTGCCACGTGGGACTGACGTGTTGGCTGTAGACTGGGTCCAAAATCCGAGGCACTTCTCCATTTCCTTATCAAACTTGACATGAGTATGATAGTCTTTATTTGCTTCTTCAATAGCAGATTGAAGAGAGCAGATCTCCTTCATTTTCTCTTTGGAAATGGAGCTTTCCTTGAACAGATTTCCTTTGACAAAAGCTTTGAATTGAGCTTTGATTTCTTGTAGGGAGAGAGACACACTAGAAGTTTCATCCTGAAGATGACAATGTATATCTTTGAAAGCAGATACAACTAGTGTTTTGAAAGCCTCTCCCTTCTGCCAACTATTCTTCAATTCTCCCGAAGCCTTGTAGTTGTCACTGTCTTGATTGAACAGGGCATGTGCTTGATTCTGGGAGACAACTATGGCATTATCCATTTTTGGAATCCTCAGTGCAGTGCCAATGGTGGTAGTGTCAAGTTTGGCAATGAGATCCCCGTCAATTCGCTCAAATCAGGGTTGAAATGAGCTCCGCATGAAAGCACTGTATCTACACATTGCACAGAGATTGGGAAACCACCAGCGAAAGCCAAATCGCTGTCATGAATCATCTGTGCCATTGGTGTAGAGTTCACGTCTTTCACCCTTGTCCAAAAATCCCCAAAGTCGAGGTGGCGAACCTCACTGTCCCCGATATCGGGAACGACAGATTCGAGTGGTGAAATTTGTTCCTGCCCTTGGAATTTGATCTTCATGTTGATAGTAACTCGGAGAGCGAAGCTGCAGGATGGACTTGGGATTGACTTATAGGGCGAATGGATACGCGCGCAGAAATTTTGGTCGCAAGGGTTCGAGCAATAGATAGCATGAAAACAGTGTGCAAAAATGCATAGGGGGAAGCTCGTTATATAGCCGTTTAGGAGAGAGAACGACAATCAATGCGCATTAAATACACATCTACCAAATTGAAAAGCAAGATATTCGGGTGGAGCGGGAAAAATTAGCACGAATGGCACTTGGTTCATTTGGGACATGAGGGACACGAAAGCGTGAAGTACACGGTTTGGCCGATTCGGGCGAAGCGGGGAAAAGACGCACAAATGATCTTGGGACATGCGGAACGAAAGTACGCGGAATACGTGATTCGGCTGAATCAAATGAAAAGGGAACAATGAGTCCAGGTGAACTTGGGACATTTGGGACAAAAAGTTTTGACGGGCCCGAAAAGAACGAACTTCAGGTAAACCGGCCGATCGGGGAACAGAGAGCCTGAATGAACCTGGGACACGCGGGATGAAAGTACGTAGAATACGTGACTCGGCTGAATCGGCCGAAAAGGGAACAACGGGTCCAGGCGAACTTGGGACACGCGGAACAAAAATGTCCAAGAGGCCCGAAAATCACACAAAATGACCCCAAAAACGCAGATTTTCTCAATTTCTCGACTTTTCACATTACCAAGATAACAGGAAAGACACTTAACCTCAAAATTTTAATTTTAAACTTCTTGAAAGAAGGGGAATTTTGAGTGGACAACAAAGTATTAATGTGTTATTTTGATATTGCATGGTTAATGTTAGAAGTTAATTAATTAGAATAACCCATTGTAACGAACCTTACATTCCTTTTTATTGTTGTGCATTCTGTAACACAAATCTCTAAAACTTAAAAAGGTTGTAAACATTTTGGTGAAGCCGACTCTTGAATCAAACACTGTGGATCAAACACTAGTTGTCCTAGGGTTTTTTCTGCTCTCTTGGCATAGGATTCTTTTCATATCTCAATTTGCACATGCGTCCTTCATATGTCCTTTAGGTATAACAACTATCTTAACAATCAATCCATTAAGCATATTGAGATTTCTCCTCCTACCCACAAGCATCATATCCACATGTCTTCTTCTTCTTTTCCTATCTCCAACATTCAATTTATACTTGATTGTGTTAATGGCATACCATTACATGACATGGAAACAAATAGTGAACATTATTATGAATATGGCCACGAAGAGGATAACACTATGGAAAAAGAATAAGTTGAACTCATATCTCACTTTCCTGCACAACTCCATGAAAATTCACATCACATATATCTTATTATCAAGATTCTTCTCACTTCTAAACTCACTCGTGATCATAAATCCAATGAAGAATCCTTTTTTGGGAAGTATCCACTTTCTTCTCCTATACAGACATTGTTTATTCAAACCTCTACGGTGCCTACCTCCATGGGGCCACCTCATATCCCAATACCTAATGTATCTATGTGCATTCCTACATCTATCGTTGTCCCTACTTGTAATCATAGTAGCTCACATGTTTCTTCTTCTACAGGCCACTCAGATCTTAAAACCCTTGTTCATACTTTACAAGCTCAAATCTTACAATTAAAAAAAAGTCTCTTCACTACTTCTCATATTGTGGATTCCGCAAGAAGGTCTATGAGAAGGAGTGGTATGAGGAATGGAGTTTCTTATCCCTTAGCCAGTCACATTTTTGGTTCATGAACCTTCAACTATTTCCTTTGATAAAATGTACAAGCCTTCACTCATTCCATTTTTGGGGTGAGTTTTCTATGGAGTAATCATATCTTAGAAATATGAATTTTCCCTTTCTTGAGGCTTTTGCTTTAATGCTGTCTACGATGTCGCAAGACAGTGGTATGAGATCATCAGAGAACTATAGAAATCCTTGACTTGCAAAGTTTTCTATTCAATATTAGGATCAAAGAAGCAGCTCAAATCTCTAAATTTGTCAAGAGAATATGAAAGATCATTACTTGAAGAGGTGGATGGATTCTTTATTAAGGTAGCTATTAGGATTCTTCTTGGCTGACCCCATGGAATTGTAAACGATGATCCTCAAATTTAGTTTTTGTTTTTTTTATTAGATAAGTTCCCCTTCATTTGAGGATCAAATGCTTAGCTTCAAGTGGCAAAAGAGGATTCTTTATCCATTTTGATCGATATGAACACTACATAAGAGTGGCTATGCATATCAGCTATGGTTCTTCAAAATCTTCATTTCGTGAGTATTCAAAATGCCCAATTCTAGCACATCCATCTTTTCTTCTTCTTCAATTTATGATTCAGAAATTTCTTCTCCATATTCACCTTCAATGGTCCCAGATATTTGCATTAACCGATGGAGATTCCAAGGAAATCATTTAGGGTCTCCTGAAATCTTATTCCTGTTCTTATTTTGATGCGAGGCAAGTTGAGTAATTTCCTTCTTTATTGTGAAGTCAAGTCATTACTAACTTTTGTAGTAATGTATCAGCTCTTTCATATTTGAAACTCTAGTGCCTTATCGTTCATTGAATGGTTCTTGATTTTTCCTAACATGATGAGGTCATCTTCCACATCAATGTAAATTTCTTGAGCATTGTCCAAATTGTTCAGTTCCACTCTCTGTAGTATGAAACTAACTTCAAGAAACTTGGACATTCATGAAGAACCTTTTCTGATTATCCATGTAAGGATAAGCATCATTGGAATCTCATTTATCAATTTATTGAATTTTTATGAAAATCACATATGGAATCTTGTGGTTCTTTCTTCATCTGATGTCAATTTAGTGAGGAGGGCGTGAGCATCTTCTGAAGTCTTGAATATTACTTCAAATTGGTTTTCATATCATCCCAATGTAATTGAGCCTGATAAAAGTAGTAAAACTAGTCCACTGCAGTGGCATCATTACAATGATTCCAAAAATAACAAAATGGAAATATATTTCTTTTGTGCACTCCAAAAACACCACATGATGTGATAAAATTTGTGATATGGTCATTTGGTCATTGCTTACTATCTCCAGAGAATTTGGGAAAGTTATTTCTTGATCCTTTTGGAAGTTCATGAAGTGGAAGAATTAAGGCCAACCATAGGTTAGTATTTTTTCCCCATGGCAAAGGTGCAATCATCCTTTCTCCTTCTTCATCTAGTTATTATTCTCTTTCTTCTTCTTGGAGGAATGATGGTTTAGTGGTTCTACATCTACTTCTTCAATATTGACCTTTAAGAGTGAACTTAGGATCAAATTTAGGAAATCACTCTTATTGTTTTACTATTCTATTTGAAAAATGGGATATTTGATAAAATCAGCTTAGTAGCACTGATTCAAATAGTGTCGGGGTCAAAATTCCATTTACAGATAAGCTGAAGTGTATCTTTTTTTTCTATTTTTCTCAAAGTGTTAGATTTAGGAATGCAATGGAAAAATGCATATTTTTTAATAGGATCACAACAAGGCTCTTGAACATTTAGATACTATTTATTGGTAACATTTTTAGTTTTTATGGGGTTTTTACAATATGTTTTTTTTTGGTATTTTCAGAAGATACTTTTAAGGGTACACAAAGGGACAAATATCCTCAGTAAGTCACCAAAAAATGTTTAACTGAGTAATGAAATAATTCTGTTACACTAAAATGATTATTGGTTTCTCATTTAATCTCTCGCGGGACTAAGACCCTCAAATATTTGATCTTGGGGAGGCTCCCATTATTTATGTAAATGTCCTCCCATGAGGTGCCCATTAAAGGGGGGGTGTGAATTGGAAAGAGAATTACCATCTAAACATTCTGGAAAATTCTTGTTCAAGTCAACCTTCAACATTTTCTTAGGAGGAATCAAAAGTTGTCAGGAAGGGAGGCATAAACCAGGATCACAGGACCACTATAAGGAGTGGTAAGTGGATGTTGTTACCCTGATTAGGATAGTTTTATAGTAAGTTCACTTACATAAACCAGAGTATTCTATTCACATTAGAAGAACATAACAATTGTAAGCATTAACAATACTTGCTAGAGACACAATGTTCTGTAGATTTATTAATAAAGGACACAAATAAGGACATGAAGTTCCTTATAAGAATTAATAAGATCACCATGCTTACATCTAAGTTAGAATTTTTCATGAAGAGACTCCTTGAACTATACACATCAGTAATGGGAAGTTAAAATGAATGGCTCAAAATTATTTCTTGATGTAGTAGTGACAAATATCTCAAGTTCAACAATCCACACTTACCAAAACCCTTCAAATCAAGAAATCTTCCAATTTATAACTTTCTCATGGTAAATTTCAAGATCCCTTGGAAAAAATTATTTTAGGATGGGTTACAATGTTCCAAAAAATGTATTACATTGTTGGAGAATTCAAGGAGGGTTTTAGGATTTTCATGAATGCAATTTTTTGTCTTTTCCGAATCTTTTATAGGTACATCGTATATCTTCCCCAATCGAAATTTGTACCAAATCTTGTTGGTGAAAAAATTTCTAGCAATGTACAAATTCATGGTTTTCACCAACTGTCAGGGGGTCTAACCCCTCCTTCTTGTTATGGGGATCACATTATTGCCAATAAAACGTAACTAAAGTTATTGGTGGATTGTTTCAATGGGGATCACACAAGAATACTCCACTAACATTGTGGAAAAGTGCTTTGAATGTAGGTTACAATAGAAAATTTGTTATGAAGGGGGGTAAAGGGGAGTTGGGAAATAAGGAGAGAGGATTAACATTGTGAGTAGGCTTTAAATTCACATACATCGACCATAGTAGGTCCAATTTCAATTAGAAGAACACAACAATGCAAGCAATCAATCAAGACTAACAAACTAGAGACACATATTATAGATTCACAATCAAGGACACAAATTTCCTTCTTGGTTATGCAAGATCACCATGCTTACAAAGTTGGAAAGAGAGAGAGTAGAGGAACATAAGCATAGAAATAGAAGAAAAGAAGCTTTTATTACTTGATGTAGTAGTGGTAAATCTCAACAACATACAATCAATCAAAAATTGCCAACCCTTTGGAATGGAGAAGCCATTCCAATTTATAACATTACAAAAATGTCTCTTCATCTACCCCCCACATGAATTTTCACCTATCCCCATCACTTGTGTCCTTCCATATTCCTAGGAAATGAAAATGAGCCTCTTTTCCTTATTGATGAAAAAGGACTCTTACAATGTTGATGTTGAAGGTCACTTAAGTGAATAAGACAAAATAGGGAAAAAGTGCATTTTCAATGAGGAATTAGAATATAGAGAGAGAAGGAAGAGAGATAGAGAGAGAGAGAAGGGTTGAAAATCCGATGAAGATAAAGCCTTCAATGAAACCTTTGAGAAATGATGAATGAGAGTATTGACCTTGACCACCTTTTGAATTGAAACAATGTAATGATATGCTTCCTCCTTCAGTGAGAGAGACACTCCAAAGTACTGAATGAGTGTTTAGAAACATTGTTGTGAGACATTGAAATGTGAACCTTGGATGATGTTGGAATTACTCATGATGATCCTCTCTCCTATCATGCTTCTCATGCCTTAATGACTTGAATTTTGATGTTTCAACATCCTCACAAGCTTCATGATGTTCTTGATTTCACCTGTTGCATAAGTGACCATCTGTGGAATCGGAACATTGTGGTTCCAAATTCCTCCTCCGATGAGGTGTAGATACACTTTTAGGCATTGAATGAGTGTTTAAGAACATTGCCATGAAATTTGCATTGTGATAGGAACATGATGATCCTCTCTGATCACAAGTTGGGAATTAGGATGTGAGGATCACTTTCTTACTTTCCAATCTTCACAATTCACCTTAGTGACCAAAAATAAATTCCATGATGCTCAAACCTTTTATGATTGTCTTTCACTACTTACTAAAATAGATCCACACTTTGCAGATAGAGGATTGCTCCTTCAATGAGATTCTTTTCCTATGGCCATCTATTGAACCAAAATGAGGTGATTGCAGATGCTTCCTCCTTTGAGGTGTGATCACACTACCAGGTGTTGAATGAGTGTTTAAGAACACTATTATGTGAATTACATCAAGTGAAACTGAGATGGTTTCTCATTCTCGCAAAGATGATACTCCAAATGAATATCATCCCCTTGCCTTTCCTAATCCTAGAATCCATACACTTTCTTGCTCATATGCCTCTCATGGGAATAGATGACTTTTTGATCCTTACATATGATGGTCTTGAAGTACCTTGGTAGCTTGACTAGCTCATTTTGACATGTTCCTCAAAGATATTTGGACATGATGGAAAGATTAATGATATGATGATCCTCAACTTACTCCATGAGCTTCCATTTCACCTTTGAACATGATGATCCCTTCACAATTCACTTCCCTGACCAAGATGTCACTTGAGTGGAAACATGCTTATGGTCTATGACATTATTTTTCTCAATTACTCCTCATGGAAATGGATTTCCTCTCTCCTGATAGAAGGATTGAATCATGAATGGAACTTGAAGGATGTTTGAGGATGAGTTCTCATTTTTTGACCTCCACACTGCACTGAAACACTGTAAATGCCACCTCTCTGACTTGCAAGATGTGAGGACATTATCAAGCATTGATTAAGTGTTTAGAAACACTCTCATGAGGTATGCATTTTTGTGAGCTTGAGATGACTACCATTATCACTCATGGTGATCATTTCTCATCATGCTTCATGATGATCATTCCCTTGATGACCTTGAACTTTGAATGAAATTATTGATGTTTCAAATCTTTACAAGACCTCATGATGTTCTGATTTCACTCGTTGTCCAAGTGATTGTCTTTCACACATTGATTCAACTTTGATCCTTTCCTTGCCACAATTTGATCCACATGATGCCCCTTTCATATATGGATTAAACGAGGATGACTTTCTTCTACCATAATTAGGATGATCTAGACCATCCAACTTCTTGCATCAAACTGTGACATGCAAGATCACCTCGAAATTGATGCTTTAGGAGCCTATGGGAGTTTTATTTCCTTTTTGGACCATGACACAACTTCTCCTGACCTTTCGATGATGGAAAAAATAACAAGATAAGTAGAATGGGAGTTTCCACAACCTTTCTGGGCTCAATTCCAAGACTTACTATTTTTAGCAAGGTCCTATCTAGGACTGTTATTTTTAGCTAAGTTTTCACTATTTTCACCTTCTTGATGTTTCTTTTCATTTGAAGTGTTACAATTGAAATTTTACTATTTTTGGAAACTTAATATTTTTAGACACTCAATTTCATGAATACTTGTTATTTTTAGTAAGTGCACTTACAGGTGTCGGGTTGCAACGAAAATGGTCTTGAAATTTTGGGTTTTGCTCCAAGATTCCCAGCTCCGATTTTCAGATGATTCCCTTGTTCAGATTAGTGGGAAAATGATAATTTCATCAAGGAGGGAAGAATTTTGAGTGAAAACTTAGTCCTCCATATCTCAAAAAATCAACCACCTCATCATGCAAAAAATGGCTTTGGATGAAAGTAGATTTTTTGAGGAACATTCGCTCCAAGTTTCAATTTTGATTTCACCTACCAATCTCTGTAGAATCAAAAAAAAACTTGTTTTTCATTTTTTAGGTTGTGGCATGTCATCCATTAATGGATAGGTTAAGAGAAGGAAAAACAACACCTTGCATTTGAAAAATACCTAAGTTTTGGGAGAGGAAAATTTGAGAAATTTTCAATGTATGGATTTTCTTAATTTTTTTTGCCATGATGGGTGATTTTTGATCCCTAATTCTAGTGGACCCTAGACATAGCTAACTCCAGAGTTAGAAAAAATTGCACATGAGAGGGGTGAGGTCACATTTTTGTGTCCCCTCTATCCCCTATTTCCCCCTTGGGGATATTTGGGACACTTCATGGGTCACAAAAGTGTGACTTGGGAGCATGAGGGGCTGAAAATGAAGTCTGAGGGCTTAAATGGGTCGAGGAGTTTGGAGAGGTCCATGGAGTGCACCAGGGGATACATGCATGCCTTGGTCACATTTTCCAAATTCTCCCCTTATCCCTTTGGGATAGGGGACATATAGGTGACACCAAGGACACCAAAGTGTGACCTGGAGAAGGAGTAGGGAGGTCGCACTTTGGCATCCCCCTTGTCCCCTTTGCACCATGGAGACAGGGGACAATTGGGACACCTAAGACACCTGGGTGTCCAAAGTGTGACTTGTAGGAAGGTATCCCTCATGTCCCCCTTGTCACTTGGGGGATATAGGGGACACAAGAGTGTCCAAATTGTGAATTTTTCATTTTGGAAAGTCAGTTTTGCCCTGGATGTCCAAATTTGGACACTGAACTTGCTTTTTTTCACCTTGAGCTTAGGGAAATGATTTGGTGTCAAATATTATATGATTTTGACTCCAAAACGCATTTTTATATCAATGGAAGAATTCCTAAAACTTTATCTTCTCCTTAAACTCAAAATTAGGGCCTATTTTTTTGAACTAAAGGGGAAACTGCAGTAAGTTTTGAAATGTTTTAGGAAACCTTTAAGCCTTGGAGAAAATTGATGTTTCCACCTTGTATATAATTCAATAGATTTATTATGCCTATTTTTTTTATTCTTAACTCCTTTGGGAACTCCCAAAATCATGTGGAGAAGTCAGGTTTTGCCGAGGAACTTCCATTCCCACACCCTGAAAAAACTCGTTGTTGAACAAATGTTTCCTGAATATGATTTTATTTCCTAAAATTCCTTAAATGATCTTCAGAAACCTTAAATATCTCTCTGAAATCACCCTCAAATGCTTAAGAATTTCCTTGAAACATTCCTGGAGGGTGTTCAACCAGTTGCAGAATGGCCAAAAATGGCCTTTTTAGGCCTCAAGAAGGAAGTTATCTTTCACTGAATCTTACTGAATTATTTTATCACCTTAGGTAATCATCCATACATACTAAAAAAAAATTGAAAACCTTGTTAGGAATTTCCTCTAATATTAGGTGAAGGTTGAACTAAGGGTAGGTTGGCTAAAGGAAGGATGCACAGTGACTAGGAAGCCTAATTTTAAATTAAGGGATTAGTTTTCATGCTTTGGAAATTTCAACTTTCATGGTAGATATTTTACATTTCCATAGGAATGGCTTAAAGATAGAATTCATCAAACTTTGAAATGTAAAGGGTGCATTTGTGAGACCAAAAGGCATTACTAAGAATTTATAAAGGTATTTATGTGTCCTAAAGGTTGTTTTATGAACATCCTCATCCCTAATTTTGATATGATGATATACAAAATGGAGATCAAGTTTTGTAAAGTAAACAACACCATGCAAGTCATCTAGCAAATCATCAATTAAAGGAATACTAAACTTATCTCTGACTATGTGCTTATTGAGTTCCCTATAATCAGGACACATGCACCAATTGTCATCTTTTTTACACACCAGCACTACTGGAGAATAATAAGCACTCTGACTACGATGGATAATTCTTGCTTCTAACATCTCTTATACTATCTTCTCAATCTCATTCTTTTGATCATATGGGTACCTATAAGGTCTGATGTTGGGAAGGCTCCTTGGTACTAGCTATATGGCATGACCATGGTCTCTTTTTGGAGGAAAACCATTTGACATATCTCTAAACACAATTGAGTGCTCATCTATAAGTGCATGCATATCTGATGATATAACTACGTTTGATTGATGTTCTTCCAATGAAAATAGTTGTGCCACGAACCCGTCTGCACCTTTTTTTAGCATTTTTTGCATATGGTGAGAGCTCACCAACTGTGGGAACTTTGCTCTTAATCCTCTTAGTTCAAAATTCCTCCCCTCTAACTGAAAATGCATGAACAACTCTTGGAAGTTCATCTCAATAGTTCCCAAGGTGGTAAGCCATTGAACTCCTAACACAATGTATGATACCCCCATGGAAATGGCATACATATGGATATTTAACAAGTAATCTCCCATGGTGAGTTTAATGTTATGAAATTTTCCTGAAAAACTAACAATACCCCCATCAGCGATCATTACTTTACATTTGGGAGTTGGATAAAAAAACATTTTAAGCGCACCACCAACTAATGATTGATGAAGTTTTGAGTACTTCCTGAGTCAATAACATCATTACCCTCTATTTTTCAAGAATCCAACCACTTTGAGGGTTTAGGGGCTATTTGTTGTCCACCTTGTTTCAAGTTGTCATTGATGTCCTAGTGCATCTTGGGTCATCTTTGTCATGGAAATGGGTGTTCATAGAGTCACAGAGTTCATGTTGAGTCAAATTGATGTTGCTCTCAAGGGGCTTATGAGTTATATAAGTCATGTAGGTTGGTTCCTATGTGGATTTTATCATCCTTTTAGGTTTTCATCAAGTCTTTATGTCATGTTCAAGATGCTCTCGTGTAAATCAGTTAAAAAATCTTGGAACTTATGTTTATCTAGAGCATTGTGGATGTAATCCATTAACATCTTTAATTGCAATACAGGGGCTACAATGAAGTTAAAATAGTTGGGAAAAATCTCATGTTTTGGAAGATCAAAAAAATGCTTTAGAGGCTAAGTGCAAATCCTAGCCAAAACTGCCCTTGAGAAACCTAGTTGTTCTTGGATGAAAAATGGGATGGGCTAGACCAATTCAAAGATATTTTTCACAAAAAAAAATCATGGGAGATGGTGAAGAAAGGTGTCCTTGAGATTCATGCAAAATTTCAAATTCTCAGGAGGTCATTTGAACAAGTTATTCAAGTTTTCATGCAAGATTGGTTTTGTTAGAAAGCTCATTCAGAGCCACCTGGACTTCTAAGGTGTCAAACAAAAATATAAATAAGTCCTCATATAATTCATAAGATACTTTTTTTTATTAGCTTCACTTATAATTCATGTGCTAAATGTATTTTGTCAAAAGGAGTTGTGATTGAAAATTTATCATCATTTTTGTAAGGCATGTTTTTCTCTCTAGTGTCCAAGTAGTGTTCTAAATCGATAGGAGAAAAAAGTTGTACTTGATCTCAAATCACTTGTTTGATCATGTGATAAATCCTTGTAACAAGTTTATTTTGAGGTCACATTATTATAATAGATGTTTATGGTCCTGAAGGTTGAACATCTTGTAAAAGTGCATCAAGCAGTCATCTTAAGACAATGAGAAGGGGTGTTACATGTAAATTTTCAAGTCAAACAAAGGTGTCATGAGTTAAAATTGTCCTGCTCATCCAGTTAAAGTAGATCATCTCTCCAAGTATCTTCATTATGGTACTCTTTCATAGATGAAATTTAAAGGTGCTTCTCATTTGAATTTCACAGCTAAGCTGTCATTTGTTGAAGTCAGTATATTGCACTCTCATTAGTGTAAGCAATTTTGTTTCACTTAAATCCATAGCAAAGACTGGAGATGCACTTCGAGGTCTACAAGATAAGAAGTTATGGATTGGAAGACTGTCAACTGTATCTCTATATTATCCAGTCTTCATTCAAAATATTTGATTCAATGTATAGCATTCACCTGTCAACAAACACTTTCTGATACAATGTATCCTCTGTTTTCATAAGATTACCTAAGGGGGGGTTTAGGGTTTCAAGTATTGGGAATTCTTTGAAGGTTTCTGCGAATAGTCAGCAACAACTGGAATTTTCATAAGAATCTATAAATCTGTCCATGATGATTTAATCTAGATATCACAAGTTTTAATGCTTGAGCAACAAACATTGTTCAGTATTTCAAATGACTTTGGTAAACCTTTAAAAGCATTTCTCATGCAAATCAATAGGTTCTTTGAAATCTTCAAGATGGAAAACCTACTTGCACATGCACCAGGATTCAATAGCAGTTTCATGAAATTGCATCAGCATGGTTGAATGATTCTTAGATTCCATTCAAGTATTGAGGCTTAAAGAATTATTATTGGATCTCGGGTACATTGGTGCAAAACCTGATCTAGGAATTTCCTAATCCAAGAAGTGTGCTTGAATGATCGAATAAGTTTGGTTCGATCGACCATTAAAGGCATAAAATGCATAAAACTTCTCCTGATTTTAGGTATAGAAGACAATGTCAACTATAAGTAGAGTTCATGGTTTGATCCCTCATTGACTTAGCAATGATGTTTGAAGTTATTGAAAAATGTGGTTGAAGACTATTGTAGGCATGCACAATCATGTTTTCACTGACCCTCATTCAAATTTTTAAAACAATGGATCAGTATTACCATGTTAAAATTTGATGCTTCGATGAAGTTACATGTGTCTGTGGTTGAAATTCTTTCATGCATCTTCACTTTGTCATGAAAAATTTGATCAAGACATGTGATATTCCTCCATGCTTTGTATAGTGTAAATTAACCCTACAAACTGGATTGTACAATATTTTAGATGACATCTCTCATTACAGTCTTGTGGTTTTGCATCAAAGGTGAATAGTCTCAAGCCATTAGGTGCACAAATGGTTAAGTGAAGATGTAGTGAAATGTTTGTAGGATCTCTATTCCTCATGCACATATGTTACAAGGTATCAATACTTATTCTCAAATGTAATTATACTGTCTAAGACTGCAAATGATTCATGTTTTTGATTAGGTTGCATCTAAGATAGTCTAGCACAGGATGTTAGTTTGAAGATCTACGTAAATATGTATATTGAACAGGAAATTGAAATGTGGTTCCAGGCATTTGGTGAGTCATATGAATAAGGTGCACTAAAATGTCCTACTTGATCCTTGTAATGTTAGCCTCAAACATCTTTGTCAATATTTCATTAATTGAATGAGTTACAAGAATATCGTGAAGAGTGAAAAATCACTAGCATTTTCCTGTGAAACATGTAACATTGTTCCTGTTTAGCTTGTTGAAAGCTAGAAGATGCAAGAATGAATTGAAGTGATCTTACAAATGATGTCTAAAGTCATAGATGAAGGTCCCTAATGCCAGAACTCCAAGTATAACAAAGAAATTGAAAAGGTGGAAAGTTACACCAGAATTGAAACTTAATGATGTCATTAATCTCAGTTGAGTTGTGAGATAGCCAAGTGTTTTAAAGAATGCGGGGTGGTTATCAAATGCTAGTTCAAAATATGATAGTTGACTAATGATAACAGTAGCTATGAGAATTGTGTGAAGTCATGAAAAGTATGATGAGTGTATAAAGAATGATGACAAGTCACGTCAAGATGACTACAAATTGTTATAGCTCATCTGATATGTGCTATAAAATGATAAATGAGCAAAAGTGTAAGGGTGATGGATTTTTTTCTTGAGCATATCGTACTAGAATGTCATATGAGAGATGAAAGGGTCTTGAAATATAGTTGACCGTTACAGTAGGCAAGTAAAGAGTCACATAAGGGTTTGGTGCAAGTGTGAGAAGGTAATCTATTGTTATTACTAGAAAAGAGAATGGAAAATAGAAAAAAAAGGTATGAACATAACTTGAAGTTGCTGAGATAATACTGTATTAGGACTAAATTTGCAATGAATAACTAACTATGATAAAAGAGAAAAAATCAGAGACTAGAGTGTATGATGAACTTATGACTGAACTGTAATCTAGGAAGGATATCATGATCTATTGATGGAGCAACAAAGTAGCTAAATGATCAATTGAATGTTGTAGTTGTCTAAGTAGGTGCTTCGATTGGAGAATTAGGTACTTCCTGAAAAATTGAATCCTATGCAATTAGCTGAGTGGGTGCTAAATCCTTATCAAGTAGGTGCTTGGTAGTGTTTGAAGTTGGTGCTTCAAAGATTAAGTAGGTGCTTAATCAAGTAATTTTTGTGTAAGCTAGGAATTGGTGTTCCTAATAAAAGGCTTTAACTTCAAGTGGGTTTTCTCCCTTCTTGGGTTTCCCACTATATAAAATCGGTGTCATGTTCATTTGTGATTATGTTCTTGACAGTTCAATTTTATGTTCATGATCTAACTGTTCTAACTCAAGTTAAGTAACTTTGAAAGTTTGAATTAGACCTATAAATTGTGCTAAGCACTGATTCACCCCCCCCCCTCTTAGTGCTTATGATATCTAACAATACTAATACCCAAAATTTCATGATATGAGAGCGTTGGTTGGGAATGTTCATGTTATGTTTTCATTGATGTCAAAGTTAGTGATGATGAAGGTGCTTAGTAGAGTGTCATTGATGTCAAAAGGAGAAAGGGACATGAAGGTTGATTAGTGGTGTCATTCATTGTTGTCATGGCATCTTGTTGAGTTGTTTAGTCCCATTGATGAGTGGCATGGTTTCTTGAGTAGGTGTAGTGGATTGCAGAGGTGTTGGAGTCATAGGTGGATGTTGTAGTGATGACATGAAGCTTTTTGAAGGCTCTTGTAGGTGGGTAAGAGTGACAAAGTCATGAGGTGGTGAGCATAGAAGGCGTAAGCATGGTGTAGAAGCCTAGTTAGGAGACTTAGTCAGCATTCACGAAGCAGTATAGTATGTCATGGTGGTTCATAGGTATGTAACAGTTGGCTAAGCATGGTAAGAGCATGGAGAACATAATGATGAGGTGTAAAGACACTCACAAGTGTCTCAAAATACATATATGAGGATAAGACATGTTTTATAGATTTGTACCTAGACCTATTCTTGATCCTAAATGGCCTAATGAGGTGAGATGATATGTTTCTAAGCTAATTATACAAATTTGATCATTGGGAAAGGTGTAGCAATTTTTTATAGAGGTGTGGACAATTTTTTAGGTCCTAGTTTGCAAGAATTAGCAAGATATAGAATTTTTTCCTCTAGCGATTTCATAGAAGGGAGAACCCAAGCTCGAGAAACACTTTCTTATGTTGGTTGGCACATGTGAAGCCTACATGGGAGGCTAATATCTTCATGGTAGATGGGGAAGGGTCCTAGCTCAATTTTCATATCATTAGTTTGTGGATTAAGGGGTAGAGCTTTATGAACAATTGTTAAGAAGGTAAGGTGGTCTTAAACCCTAGTAAAGTAGCGATGGAGAAGATTCATATCAATATGTCCCAAAATGGATTGGTTGACCTTGTTTTATGATTGGAGTCTCTAGTGGACTCTTCCATCTTTCTCCATGTGGAATTTAGGTATCAGGATAGTGAGTGGACCCAACAATAATTTGCAAGTTTCTGAAGAAGTTGATATAACTCTCAAGTTTTGCATTAGACCAGGTGAATAAATGAATGTTTGAGAAAGTATGGAATCCATAATAAATGTTTGGGGTGGTTTTAAAACAAGGTTGATGCCTAAGGATGTCTATGGAAGTCATTCTTGCAAGACTAGTTTTTGGGGGCAATATAACGATTTTGTTGGTCATGGTGAAAATTTGTTCTCATGCAGTTGTATCGTGAGTGATGGTGCTACAAGCATTTAGTTTTGATCCTGAGGTCATGTATCATCTACACACATGTTATATTTTCATGATGTTGTCGTGTAAATGTGCAATAGGGAAATTGACAATTTCTAAGCATGACAATGATACCCTTGTAGCAAAATTTTCATGTTTGATCATCCCAAGACACCCCGGGTTAGTCTAGTCAGTCAAGTGACCTCTTGATTAATGTTATCTCATCCCCTAGGTGATTTAGGAAATTCCATTCATTCCCCCTAGGTGATTTTAGGATTTCATTAAAAGTTGCAAGCTACAGGCAGTTGTGGGAAGGGCTATCATTAGCCTTCCTAGGGCTTGAGCAACCCCATGGAGAGGAGCAGAAAATCCAAAACAAATGTGGAGGTGATTCAAAGGTCTTGGGACATCATGGAAGTGATTCAAGAAGATTCTTGGAAGGGCTTAGAGAAGTTGGGGCAGTTTCACCAAAATTAGGGTTCACAGGCCTAGTCAGTGCACATGCCAAAACAACCGCTGAGCTTCCGAAGGTGATTCTAAGAGCTCTAGATGGAGTTAGGAGAAAAAAAAAACATCTCTTGAAATATAATTCCAATCCCTAAATATGGTGAAATTATTTTTTTCACAACACTTTGGCACATTAGGTCTGCAAGTAGTTTTTCTCATGCACAAGTGGAGTACCAAATCAACAATACAATTTTTCAGAGATAAAATGGAGTAATAAAGATTTAATACCCCCACCATTGGATTCAAAATGTCATTTCCAGTCAGTATCATATAAAATTTCACCAAAAAAGTCCATAAGGAGCTCAAGTTATCATCGTCTCAAGTTGTCCTCTTGGAGCGAGTTCAGGAGTTAGCCAAATTTTGGGAGGACACATGTTAGCTCCAGGAGCCTGGTGGGATTTTATGTCCCTGAAGTCCCTCAAGGTTAGGGACATCAACCATGAAAAATGATCCCAGCCCCCATATGACCTCTAAAACCTCATGACCTTCAGGATCGTCAGTTCAGCCCCCGGGTGCTATTGGGAGCTCAAACTCCCTATCGTCGGATCTCCGCCACGTGTCATCTCTAAGAGCTCCATGGAATTTGATGTCCCTCATAGTACCTCACAGGTAGGAACATCAAACCTTGAAAAATTCACCCATCCCTCTAAGGGAAACTTTTGGTCACCCATGTGACCCGCTTCCCAGCCCCTCAGTGCTTTAAAGTTGATTTTCTAGCTCTCACTCCCTGCTATCGGATCACCGCCACATGTCATCATCTTTCTCACCATGGAAATTGATGTCCCTCATGTCCCTTTGAGGTGAGGGATGTCAAGGAAAAAAAATTCACCCAACCCTCTCTATGCATAATTTTTGAATATTTTTTAAATCCTCACCTGCCGCTTTCTTCTCGCTTCTTACATCTAACTCTCCTGTGCACAATTCTTCCTCCAAACTCCTCTACAACTTCCCACCATCACTCCACCATTGCTGAACCTCAAACCAGGTCTATCAAAAGAAGTGTTTTCCTCCACTCCATGAAATCATACAAGTCTCAAAAGGAGGTTTGAGCAAACAAGGAAGAAGAAGCGAAGAACGAAGAGAAGAAAACAGTGAAAATCTCCATTGCCGTGAAACAAGATTCATAGAAATATTGCAAACCAGTGCACGAAAAAACACACCATTTTTTATGTTACTTCCTCTCTCAAAAACCATCATAAATACACCTTCAATCCCTCCTTGTGTTGTACAAAACATTCATAGTGAAGAAATCTTCTTTCTGGCCCGACGAAGAAAAAGTTGGATTTCCCGTCAAACCAGTTGTCGAATTGAAACAAGATTTCACCTGAAGCATAAGAAGAAAAAACCCACATCAAAAATATAATTTTTTGTGCAAATGGAGGAGAAAACCAGACCTACAATTTTTGAGGTCCATTAATGGTTACCATGTCCAGAAGCACTGTCAGGTCCAAAAATTGAAAGATTAAAATCTCCTAGACTATTGAGCGGGTAGGTCTAAAATTTTAGAGGGACGATATTGGGAAAAAAACCCATATCAAAAACTTCATTCCAAATCAATCTGACCTCCAGAAGCCCACTTTCTAAAAATAGTAGGTCTTCTGCATAGAGGATTGCTATTTTGGGAAAGTCATCAACAAAAGAATTTGTAAAGGAGATGAAGACATTGGAGATGCACTGCAGCTGAGAATTCATCAGAACGGGCATTTTGGCACTTACTAAAAATAGTAAGTGGTTCCACAAGCCCCTGCTATAAATAGCCAATTGGTCCAAAAAGTGAGAGGAACACAATAAGAAGAAATAATTCAAGCTACCATAGCTAGTTGAGGTTGGGAAAGAGCTAACTATGACACTTACTAAAAATAGTAAGTTGCCCCATCTGTACTTACTAAAAATAACAAGTCATTCTCAAAGGTCAAGTTTGGCATAATGGGACATAAAGGGGTGATCATTCAGGTCAACACCATATTTCGGGATCATCCATGGGCATTTCTCATAGGGAATTTGAGGCTCATCTTAGAGAATTAAACAGTGTCTCTCGACACTCACTTTATGGCTCGAGTTACAGGAGTATCTTTTGTAGGGTGGGAGATGTGGTCATCATTAGAACCATTCAGCAGTGTTTTTAAACACTCATTCCAAAGCATCTGTGAGCCAATTGGAAGGAGTTTCACATGAGTTTGAAGATTCATATTTTTATCACATTGATCTTTCCATCAACAAGGATCAATGGACTTCATCAGGAATGACATCTCCTCTTCTTCTTCTATCACTCTTTCTCTCTCCTCTTCCCCCAACTTTCTTTCTCTTCTCAATGTTCTAATTTTGTGTTGGGGTTGCACTTTTTCATATGTATTAATGTTCCTAATGTAATAAGTCACCTTTATGTTATAAAAAGGGACTTAAAAGTTTCTTAGGAAGTTGAAAAGTTTTAAGTTGTGCGAGGACATATGAAAAGACATTGGGGGTAGATTAAGAGTCATATCTCATTCTATAAATTGTAAATCCATTTCCATTTCAAAGGGTTGGTGATTGATTTTGTAAACTCAAGAGTGCATTGAGAGAACAAAGGAGATAGCCAAATTCTTCCATTCCCCTCATTCTCAAATTTCCTCCATTTCCCCACTATGTACAACTTTGGTTTGAGCAATCAATACAAGAAGGAGTTTCTAGCTTTCTTTGACTAAGGGATTTCATGATACTTTGTGCTCATCAAATTCTATTTGGTCTTATTGCTACTTGCAGAGTTGTTTCCTCTTAATTTAGTGCATGTGATGAAGTTTCTAACTAGTGTGTGTGCAGGAATATGATTTTCTACCTACAACATTAGTTCTCCTACCTCATTTCTCACTCCCCTTTCCCTCTCTATAGAAAAATTCTTCCCTAGAAAGAGATTGCTAGCTTTGTTGCAGGGTCAGTGGAGTGCCCCTATTGGATCCTTGACCATAAGGCCACCCACAGAAAAAGCTCACTTTCACTCGCGCATGCATATACGACAGTTGCACTGGTTAAGTAGAGGGACTTAAACTCCCAAGAGCGTTGGCAATAAATCCACCAATTTGTCCCCGAAAATTTTTCTTGCCAACACATGATTAAGTATTTTACCATGAGTTGGATGAGCTTCAAATGTGAAGACTGGTTTGTGAAGATCCACAGACATCTAACCTCAAGGACTAAGTCTTAATGAATGGCTTCATAACATGAGATGATGGTGCAGAGTTAAAGAGCATTTAGAAGTCATGGAGTAGACATACTCCAACATGTTTAATTGGTTACTGATGTTTGGTGAAGGCCGTGTAGGCCCAATTAGGTCTTGGTTTTTGCAAAAGGGCAGTTTGAGTGTATTAGGCCTAATTGAGTCCTAATGAAGGATTTGAGACTTATAGATGTTATTACCAACACTCCATATTGGTTTTTTTATGATGTTATTATGAGAGTATTCAAGAATTTTTATGACATTTAATTCCTTTTTATGTCTAACCTAGATGGTATGTATGATCTTAAGTCGTGTATATATACATGTTCAAGAGACCAATTTGTAGTTTTTGAGTGAGTATGAGAAAGAGCGAGTAAGAGGGAAGTTTGAAGAGGTGTATAAGGTAATTGTGAACCATCAGGAGAAGGAAGAAAATATATCATAAAGTGATAATAGGTGGAGATCATATGGTGTTCAAGGTCAAATGACCTGATTAGCTGGGTGAAGAAGTTATTGAGCAAAGAATCCTAAAATGCATATTTGAGTGCAAATATAGAAGAAAGGAGAACTTAATTTGTGTCATCATCAGTTGTTGTGGCAATATTCTTTAGGTGACAAGAAAATTTAGGTGGATTATTTGGTGTTAAGTCATCTAGGGGTTGGTGCCTCCATGTAAGATTGGTGCTCTACTAAACTTAGGGGTTTGTGTTTATTGTTGGGTTGGTGATCAATTAAATTTTATTCATTACTATGACAAAGTTTTGTTTCATATGAGTTTTTCTTCCCTTTAATGGTTTCCCATTTACATATTGTGTTCATGGGCTCTTTTGTTCTTACAATGCATACTCATGTGTTTGGTTAATTATTATTTAATATATAGGTTGATGAATGATTAATGAATGTTTAATAAATAAGTGAAAAAGATTTAAGGACACAGATTCACCCCATCCTCAGTGGTTGTGCTTCCAATAGAGGATCTCCTAACTCTTCTTTTGATTTTAACAATGACCTCTACCTTGTCATCTTCTTCCTTCTCTTCTTCTTCATTGGGGCCCTCATTGTAGAATAATTTTTTTTCACATTTATGTCATGGTCCATATCTTTTGTCATAGTTAAAACATAACCCTTTTTGCTCTCTTTTCTTCAATTTTGTTATATGTTAGTTAAATTGGTCGAGAAAATGATGGTGTCGAGGTGTTATGGTCTCTGATGTTAGTAAAATTCTACCTCCTACTGGAAAAAAATCCTCTTCCCTAGGTATCATTATAATAGAATTAAAAACCTTAAGTGGATTAAACATAAACAGCTCATGCTCAATGTGGTATTTAAGACCCCCAAGAAAAATATCATCAAGATTCCCTTCTAAAATATTCTCCACACGCAAGAAAATATTTTGGAACTGGTGAACACAATCCTTGATTGGTCCTTCTTTACCGTAATTTTGGTAATTGGATGAAGTAATTCTTTGATACACTAGAACTATAGTTAAATTGTAGCTCTTCAGTAAAAACTATCAATGTGAAAATGAGACCATTCTTCAACCTTTGAGAACATAACCATCGATACCAGAAAAATTGGTCGGGTTCGAGATACAAGGATGTCATGGTCACCTTTTGTCCAGATGGGATCAGATATTGATAAAAGAAATTATCCATTTGGTTAATCTAATTGATTGGATCCTTGCCATAAATCTTCCAAATTTCCACTTTCAGTTTAACATGTTCTGGGCCTATAGATTATTTGCATTTGGATTTGAATAGATAGAAGATCCACCTCGGTTAGTATATCCATTACTATGACCTAAAGATTTGCCTTAGTCGATACGAATACGTTTGAGTTTTGGTTGATTAAAAGATTGTTATGAACCTTTATATTTTGACTAAATTGTTTCATGATACCAACCAATCATTGATTGATATTTTCTACCTATCCCTTATTAGCCATCTTAGATTGTAGGATTCACATATCATATTCAAGTTGACTTACCCTATGATCTTTCGAGATAAACCATGACACTAATGATACTTGTAGTTACCCTTTTTGACTCAAAATACTCAACTATTACCTCGTCCTTGTCTATATTTTTACATGGATTGATAGGATTATTATTTCTTCTTGTGGAATGCACCACCATGATGCCCTAGAATAGTAGGATTTAGGGATCAAGGTTGAAATTTAGGGTTTGGGGATTCAAGATGAATTATGCCAATTATGAAAAAAAATCAAAGAACAAAATCAAACTAACTTTTTAATCCTCTTTATGGAAATGTAAATAAAATGGAAAAAATCCACAATTTACTACCTATAGAGTGAATTTATAAAAAACCCTAAAACTGATATAAATTTTGTAAAACAAGTCAAAAAATATTTAAATTTGGAGAGGATCTTACTTGACATATTTCTCGACACCAACAAATATTTGTAGAAAAATTATCTACTTTTTTTTAGATATATCCAAACCTTCAAAATTAGGGTTTACATACAGTTATGGCCAAGATCAAGCTCTGATACTATTTTTAATTAAATTACTTAGATAGGTCTAAATATCAGAAGAAATATAACAAAAAAGAACACCAAAATATAAAGAAATGATCACAAGATGAAAGTAGAATAAATTAGCCACTTAAAGGGGGTAACCTCTAAACTATATAATAAGACTCAAGTGTTCGATATGATGCTCAAGTACTACATACTAACTCCTATATATACTATTCCTATGTTATGGCCATCACCAAGGATAACCCTCTAATGATATTGGGATAACATATATGAAAGAGATGCAACAGATAATAATGATATTATAACATATATGAAAGAGATACACCATGATAAGAAGTTACAGTAGCCACAAGTAGGCCATACACATCTAATGTAAAATATAAGATTAAGGGCGTAGCATAAGAAATTAAATGAACACATAACACAAGAAATTTAACATGGGGAAAACCTGTTAAAGTGAAAAAACCATGAAAAAATATACTACCCATATTTTATTAATTTCAAGGAACTTACAACCATGTCTAAAAATTTCAAACCGTGAGAGCCCAACACACTATATCCTTCTTGCTTCTTCAATTTCCATAAACAATATATATTTCACTTATTTGAGATAATATTGAGATATAAAAAATATATTTATAAAGGTGGGTGATCATTTAACAGTGAACGGTTATACCTATTTACCTCTAACCAATTGCATTAAATGGTTTTGATTTAATATAAGTTTATATAATATAAACCTTGTAGTCTAATTTTAATTTTTAAGTCTATATTAATATAAATCTATTTTATAACTAATCTTGAATAAGTTAATAATGTTTAGTGATGTTTGTTTAATAAAAAGGGCCATCACCTAGGTGTGTACCCCACAAACATTAGCCTCCTATAACATAGACCAAATGTTAGACATGTAAAATGAATCATGATTAGAGATTATTTTGTGTGTATCCCATGAAATTGAAAAATATCATAAAGATAATTCATGGCTAGTTATCTAGTTATGTAAGTGATATATATTAGTTAGATATGTTCCACCTTATTCAACTTGTCCACAGTGAACAATTATCATTATGTTGATAAGTATAAGTGGGTAAACCTGTAATAAAATTCATAGAGACATTAGGTCTCATTTCCACTCAGGAATAATATGTGGATAAATAACACTGGTAAGGTGTTGATAATCAACCTTTACTCTTTAATACTTTAGAAAATGTGCCAAAACTCTATAATTTCATGTCACAATCCAATCCAATGTTATGACTATTGCAATTTAGCATGCATATTCTTCACCCATGGGTGGGATGAATAAGGTGCATGATGGGCCTCTAAAAGAATCACCTTGCGATAATTAACTTCTCTAGGTACATATATGTGCCCCTTATGTCTTACAAGATCATATTCTTCTAATGTGTATTCCAAAATTTTCCCTATAGGGACCTCTATGCACCAATCTCTTTCTTGGATACTAAGTAGAAGTTTTTGCTAGGAAGTTTCTTAGTAATTTGACTCCTCAAATGTGTCTTAAGAGTCAAAACCATCACCCCTTGTCACATATGACTTAGGGAATCACCTACAACATTCTCTTTTACCTTCATATTAATTATCTCCATGTTGTACTCATAAATGAGATCCATCCAAATCCTTTAATAAGAATTAGGGTTAGGATCTATAAACATATGATGAAGGCTTAAATGATATGTCCTCAAGAAAAACTACCATCCTGTTATGTATGTTTACTATTTGTATCGGTTCTCACATGGTATAAAATAATTTTGAGTATTATAATGCTATGCAAATGATAAATTGTGTTGGATAACTCGTGCAACATCTTATGTTATTGCATGGTGAGTGTATGTTTGTGATTTTTTTCAACAAATTACATGAATATTTTTATTATGAGAATATTTAGGTTAGTGTGTTATAATGAGTTGTTTTGAGTTACAACAACTCATGTTAATATAATTCACTATTGGAAAATATAATTGAGAGTTCTAGTTGAATAGATTGGAAAATTATTATTTTGTTGGATTTGTATCTCTACCAAAATTCACATTTAGTATTAGAAAAAAGGTTCTCATGATGGATCATTTAACTATTTTTATGGGAAACCTTAGTATTTGTTATTTCCCTACTTGATGTAACTTCTCCATTTTGAGTTCTTTGCATAATATAGACATTATGTTTCTTTTAAACTAAATATTATAGCATTGTTTGTGGGAGTGTTATGACAAGAGAGTAGATTTGTATATATCTCTCTTAATAAAATATGCAACTACTCATCCATTTACCAAATTGTATTAACATACATAGCTTTCCATCTACTCAAAATTATTACAACCGCCCAACTATTATTTTATGTCCAAGCCTTTGGATAGACTATCCAATATTTGATGCAAGAGCATGAACTATGTAGATAAATAAAGTTTTTTTTTTTTTGTCTTGTAATAGGTTTTCGTGGTCCTTTCAACTTTTCCTTGAGTCCTTCATAACCATCTTGAGCCATTCACGTGTGTTAAATGGGAATTTTGTAATTTCCATCCAAAATGGTGTATTTAAATATTTGAATTTGTAAAACTAATCTCAAAGGTATGATGTCAAAATGTAATGTTAAAAATAATGCTACAAGGGCATGAAATTTCATAAAAGGGACCTCATTTGATGTAACTAATGTTTCTTCACACCTTATCCTATAATCACCATAATATAGGTTAGAGTAAACTTATGTTAGGGTTGGAATTAGTTATTCCACCCACCTTATTGTTCATAAAGGAGTTCTATTAGAATGACCTGAGGGAAAAGAAAAAGTATGGAAGAGATATATGAGGTTCAAGGAAATGAGAAAGAGCCTTATGAGAGTAGGGAACCTATAATGAAGCCATGAGGATTTGAAAATCGAGATCCTTGTATGCTTGAAGGAGCTCTTTTGTAAATATGAAGTTATATGCAAGAAAGAGTCTTTTGGAAATATGAAGTAAAAGACGAATCTTCCATGATATTTTTGTGCATGATTGTATTGGATGAGTGTGTCATGATAAGTACTAGTGGATTTCGTGGTAAAAATGATTCAAGATGCTGATTTTACTAATCTAAGTAGTTATTTTCTATAAATGGTCAATGAACTTGATGTTATGAAATGCTAGGGAAAGTCCAAGAGTTATTGTATTGAGTAATTGCATTGCAGGATCTATAACACATGTGAAGATGGTATCACCTTATGTTTATGTACAACCTACATTGCATATGAGAGACAAGGAAAACTAGAGGTTCTTCGTTGGAAGCCAAACATGTAAGACTTTTTATATTTTTAAGAAATTTTGAAAAAGGGAATGTTATAAATTGGTTATAGCCTTGATAATCATGGAGATATATTAGTTAGATATGTTACACCTTATAACTAATTTTTCCATAGTGAACACAATAAAATCATGGTGATATGTAGAAGTGGGTAAAACCACAATAAGATTCATAGAGATGTGGTCTCATTTCCACTCAGGAATAATATGTGGATAAATAAAAATGATAAGGTGTTGATGCTCAAATTTTACTCTTTAATACTTTAGACAAAGTTCATGTTACAATCCAACCCAATGTTATAACTATTTCAATTTGGCATACATATTCAAGGAGATTGTTATGCAAGGATCAGTACAGAACCTTGTGCACATCGCAAAGGCTACACTCTAATGGTGACATGAACTCTCCAAGTAATCAGCAAGAAATCAAACACAAAGGAAAATAAAGCATGAAAATAATAGGTCTACTCATTCTCATAGCTCAAATAGAAAGGGTACATATATATGAGTTTTTTGTAACTCCTGTGCATAACACATGGAACCCTAATTACACCTAATGACATATGATCTTGCTAAAAAATATGACTAACCATGTGATATGGAAAAGACCCCGAGAGATGACAGGGAAATTCATATACACCAACACACCCCTTCATCGAAGCTGAGGTAGAGGTCATGATAAATTAGAACAGAAAGAGAACTCCCCTAGAAAAATAAGAAAGATGTGTCAATGGGGCCCGGAAACTAAAGGCCTAATAAGGTACCCATGTACAAACAACATCTCTCTAGAAAATAAGAAGAGGAGAAGAGGACTAGAAATCCTAAATAATATCGAAAGCTGTAAAGGACCTCACCCCAAGAATAGTCTGCAAGTGAAGAAACTTCACCTTGGTGAATTGCTTGGTTAAATTATCAGCAAGTTGATCAGAAGTCTGACAATACTATAAGTCAATGATGTCATCATGAATCAACTCCTTAATGAAGTGCATATGTATCTCAATGTGATTCATCTACTAATGTTGAACCAGATTTCAAAAAATTAATATGGTGCTCATGTTGTCGCAGTGAATGATAGTTATCCACCAAAGTGAATACCGAACTCTGTCAAGATTCCTTGTAACCAAACAACTTTCATGGCAGATTTTAACTCTCATTTGTACTCATCCTTTGTAGATGATATCATAATTACATTCATATTCTTGTTAGACTAACTAACAGAACTTGAACCAAGAGAGAAATTGTAGCCTAAGGTAGATTTATGATTATCCGAATCATTGGACCAATCAAAGTTAGTAAAACCAACAAAATCAATCTTTTTCCCTCCTAAATAGGGAATTCCATCTGTATAAGTGCCACGAACATAGTGAAGGATCCTATTCACTGCTCTCTAATGCAACTCATGGGGCTCCTACATAAATATGGACATGATCCCACTAACATACAAAATATCCATACGAGTGTGAGTCAAGTAAATGAATCTCCCCACCAACTATCGATAAATGATACCATTAACCATATGAGTAGAGAAATCAGAAAACAACTTAAATCTGGAAAGGAAAGGAGTATGAGAAGGCTTACAATCTGACATGTGAAACTGAGCTAACAAATCAATGGAGTGATTAATTTGTGAAATCATAATTCTTGATTCAGATTGCAAAATATGAATCCCAAGAAAGTAATGAAGCAATCCTAAGTTATACATGGAGAACTTATTAGATAAGGAAATATTCATAGAATCAATAATAGAGGAATATGTACCCTGTGATCAACAAGTCATCAACATACAAAACAAGGATGAGTATGGATTCATCATGTCGCTGAATATAAACATTAGGGTTAGAGAGACACTAAGTTAACCTTGATGTAAGTAGAAAGGATTCCATCTCAGAAGACCAATCTCGAGGGGATTTTTTAAGGCCATAAAGAGACTTCTTTAACTTGTAAACTGTTAGGGATAAACAGAAATATATATGCGGATCAAACCCATAGAATCATAGTAATAAGAACTGTAAACAGAAAATATAGATATAAAAATACACAACAAGAAGACATGATTTAACATGGTTCACCCACTGTAGGCTACATCCACAAAAAAACACTTCCCTGGATTTTATTACAAGCCAACAAGAGTATAATCCACTCTCATATCAGTCTTCTCAAAATTACAATGCATAGATCTTGTTTGAAGCTACGCTCAACAAACTCTCTCAAATTCACACTTAAATTCACACACCCATCTCTTTCCCTATTGTGTGTCTAACTATTTATAATCACGTCAATAGGTAATTGTCTAAATAATTTTACAATACCATGGGCCAATAAACCAAATCATAAACCTATGGGTTAAATACCACCCATATAATTAATACGTGAAAAGACCACATTTAGAGTGAAATTTATAACACATCTAACATGAAAATAGGCTCCACAAAAAACAAACTCATCAACATACATAACAAATATGAGAATGGAGTCATCCAGTCGCAAAATGTAAACATTGGGGTCAAAGTGACACCTAGTGAACCCTGATGCAAGCAAAACGGAGTCCATCTTGACATACCAAGCCTAAGGGGCTTGTTTAAGGCCATATAGAGACTTTTTAACTTCAAAACAAGGGAATAATCACAGACATAACCCGAGGGTTGTTCCATATAAATATCTTCCTGAAGTTCCCCATGAAGGAAGGCACTCTTAACATCCATATGATGGACTTCCCATCTGTTTGCGACAACGATGGCAAGGGTCAGTTGAATGGAAGTCATCTCCACAACTGGAGTAAAGGTCTTTAAATAATCAACCCCAGCTACCTGGGAGAAACCCTTAGCTACACGTCACTTAACAAATGCCCTCATAGACCAATTGAATTAACCCTATGTTATACAGATACGGACTCCTTAAAAAAAAATTTGGGCCCACTTGAAATTGGCGAAGACTGTAACAATTGCCTTCAAAGAGGGTAACATCCGGCCACAATGTCATTTTCACAGCGGATAAAAATTATCTACTGGGTAAACGAACCCTTCAACATGTTTATACCTGAGCCACGTCAACCTTTCATAGGGTCCAAGATGGCTCAGCTTGCGACGCAAGATTCTTAAAATATTATGGCTCCATGCATTGCCAATCGTCTTGGTTTTTGATAAAATTCATGAAAAGGAGCGAGATCCCAATCCCCAATAATCTGGGTCAGCATCAAGAGGAAGTTTTTATTCTATGTTATCTTGTTGGAAATTAATTATTGACCATCGACATCCTTAACAATGCATTATCATATTACACGTTTCTCATTAAATTGAACTGGTCGAGAATCAGTACATATAATGGATTTCGTCGGGGTGTCCGAGTGGAACACTCTGAATTAGTTGGTTCTACTCAAAAGGATCTGAATAGACAAAATCCTGTTTTACAATTGCAAGATGCAAAGGACCATTTTCCTGAAGAAGAGGCATTAAGTTGGCCAACGTCAGTTAGTGGATCGGTTATCATGACCAAGCATCTTCCAATGCTTTCACTTGGTAACCGAGGCTTGGTAAGGGATAGCCAGATTGGAAAACACAAAAGGAAGTTAAAAAAATGAGGACCTGTTACCAGAACATGAACTTTTATATTTAACGACGAATTAGATCTAACTTTGTATGTAAAGGAAACTGATGAATGGGCATTAGTTGCCCAGGGGAAAATCTTTCCATAGTTTTATATACTATATGGTTGCTAGGAAATGATAAGTTGAAATTGGAATCATAAAGTTTGTGGCCAGCTGAAGAGAGGGTGAGAAAGACTGCACTACATACGATTCCGTTGTACCTCTGGTGATTCATACGCGATTGTACAAAAGCTGGCATGGATAGACCCTGGGGCAGAGCGCAACAACCTCGAAATCATAGAGTTTTTCAGACAAGACGGGATTTAGATCTTTTCGGGTTTTATGATTGTAGTTCGGTGTGTAGACGTCCACTTGCTGGTGGTTTGATGCTCGAGAGTTAGTGAAGTGTCGAACCCCCCAAAGTCTTAATATTGGGTTTTCTACTTATCAGAGCTTTTTTCGGGACTCCAAATTCATCATGGTCTATATTCTTCACCATGCCAAATTATCTGAAATGTAGAAGGAATGTCCCTGAAGTCCAAATTTGATGACAGGCGAGTTGAGACCTGATTGGTTTTCTAGAATGTCGGGGGTTCGCACCTTTTCAATATTTGTGAAGTTCAACTTTCGGGGATCCATGAGAGTCCTTGAGGTTCCGGGGTTGTGGTGGGGAGACCAGGTTTGTGGGGTTCTCGAGGTTAAAGGGTTTTGGGATTTAGTAGTTCAGGTGAGTTTGGTCATTTGGGGTGTCGGGTTGCGTAGTGCAGCCTCCAGGTGACATACTTACTTTCTGGAGGATGCACGAAGTCATGAATTTTGGACTTCGGGTTGAAGACCCAGAAGTAAGATATGAGGGCATTACCGCTTGATTTCCCTCAAGGATGCAGAAAGACGAGGGTGTGCATGATCATGAGAAGGGGCCGCTGGCCACTGGCAAAAATAGCCCAATGATCCTGAAGTCCATTTTTTTGGAACTTGAGTGGACTTTGATTGTGTATTTCATGGATCCTTTTGAGGTTGATTCCAGAAACTTAGCCTTAAGTGAGATGCAGGGGAAAATGTCAAGAAAGCCAAATTCTTCCACTGGAAAGTAGGATTCATGAGTTCATTTGTACTTAGGAACCCTTCCTCACTGATCTTTAGAGTGACATGCCCACTGAACTTGGGGACTTGGCCCGAAAATGTTGAGCTCCCATGGTGCCGAATAGTTGATCCTGTTCCTATTTATCTTCATCCATAAGAGGTCATGGTTTTCCTGGGATTTGAAAATTAGACGGGTGGAAGAGATTTGACAGTGTTATGCAACTTAAACAAGATGATTTAGGTTGAATCTTCACAACCCTTCCTGGTTACAAAATTCATTACCACTCCAGTCGCTTGTTTGATTTTCCTTATTGCGAATTGATATAACAGTCTTTATAACCTTCCATAGTAATTAGGGCATGGGTCTGTAAGAGCTAGATTCATCTCCTTTTACTTCAAGAAAAGGTAAAAAAAGATGTTGATTAGAAATCAATGTATTTGAAAAGATCTATGTGTGTAAGCAGGTTTCTTAGGAAGCATTAATTCTACAAGCCAATGTCCACATAGGTTAGGTGGAATTGAGGGGATCAATTAAACCAAAAATATAGATATCGGTGTTCTGGTTATGGATGCAAGTGGTTATCACAAAAAGTTTTGGCTTCAATAGCTGGAATTGGGAAATTAAGGCAATGGTCTATAAAGGAATGGTAGGATAATGAGTAGCCACTTGTTTGGTAGGTTCTATGCATGCCTGGTGGAAGTTACAAGCAAAGGCTTCGTCATGTAGATGACCGGGTGTGGGTTTGCATAAAATTGGATCTGGCATGCATGTCGTCCCACTCTCACAAGTTTGTGGGATGACATTCTATCAACAAAAGTTGCTAGAGGTGGGTAGAATGAGTAGGCCTTGGAGCTTCTGCTTATTGACAAATGTTTGTCAGGGGCGTGCAACCGAGAGTTTTTGATAATCCTTGGAATGCCCTGAAGGTTAGGGAATAGGGATAAAAAAGAGAAGGGTAGCATACAGTGAAGTGGTCAAATCGGAAGCCATGATTTTTTAGTTATGAAAATATTGCACAGTATGAGGTCGAGACATAAGGTAAAACCAAGGGAAACAGGGTGACTTTGATGACATGGGAATAGGGAAGGAACGCAGTTGAGGTCGAAGTGAAATCAACGGGTTGATAAGTAAGGTTTGCTAATTTTAGGGTAAAGTGGGAGAGACACATTAGTGATGTAAAGTAGCGAAGATAGGTGATGGCACCACAGGAAAATAAGTGTGATGGGAGGTGAGGGGCAAGCCAGAGATCTTTCAAGGGGATCAAGTGTTTGACAGATGTAATGTCAATTAGTATGGGAGGTGGATCATATGTAGAATGAAAGTGGAACAAAATGGGGTTTTTTTACGCATGTAGGTAGTCAGGGATATGACCGAGTTTTTTCCGAATCATTGATTTAGTGTAGGGATTCACTCCAGAGGATATGGTGATGAGATTTGAGCAGGCGATGCTGAAATGCACTGTATAATGGGATGTGATCAAAAGGGGAGGCCAATTGGAATTCCCAGGGATACAGAGTATTTATGGATGACAAATACATTAGGATGTGGTTCAGTGTTAACATTGTGAAGGAAAACAATGACAATAGGATGATTTTAGCTAGGATAGAAATGTCATCGGAATGAAAATTATGCAATAGACCTTCAGTTGGTATGTGAGGGGGCTTTGAATAGGTGAAAAGGGGTTTAATAATACAGGATGGGTATTAGATGATGTGAAGGTTTTGTGTGAGAAGTTCACTCTATAAACAGGAGTTCAGGTAAAATAGGATAGTATCACCTTTTCCCCAATCATGTCATATATGAAGATTGATATATGTTGACTTAAGTAATGTTGGATGGTAAAGGGGGAGAATTCCTAGGGCGCCTAAGTAGAAAAATATTTTGGATTCCTTGTTAGGGAATCTACCTATGGTAAAGTGAAGACAAGTCATTGACATAGTGGTTAACTATCCAAGAGGTGAGCATAAAGGTTAGCAAAAGCTAGAAAAATTGGAGGCCTAAAAAATTGAAAAGAAAGCTTCTTCAAGAAGTGCACTTGATGTCATGTGCACTTAATAGTTTTATTGGATGGCTTGGATATTCCTTATGAGAACTTTTGTTATTTTTGAGGGGGAATATCCTATCACGAAAGTTAGACACATTGAAGAAAAAATTAGAAAAGAATTTATAATTTTTAGTTGGATATTTTGACAGGTAAAAAAGCGGAGATAAAACAATGTTCATGGATGCAAATGTAATGATTAGGCTCACCTTTCATTAATATTTTCATCCAACATCGCTGGGTGTACTCCCATCTCTAGGGATATGAAAGGAATATCAGTTGACAATTATAAAAAGTAGTCACATTAGAAGAACTTGAGTGAGGTATTAGTGTACTGTTACAACGTAAAAATGGGCTGTTACAGATCCTGTTGCATGAAAATGTGAATTTAGTGTCAGTAAAGCATTAGTTAAATTAGTAGCATGGGAACAAAATTATTTAAGGACATGAAAACGTCATCACTAAGAATTTTAATTAACAATGTTTGATTTGTATGAAAGAATAAGTCCGGTAGGTCAATATTGAACAACATGAAAGGGAGCTGTGAGACATGATTAAGAGTGTATCAGGTATGAAGAAATCTATGTTTGGAATTTATTTGCATTAAAGCCTCATAATATTTGAAAGAGTTCGTGACTACTAACCCAATGATGTAGTTTGTTCTTACAAGAACGGGAATGGCACATGATTCAACGAATTTTGTTATGTGATGGTGAAATGGCTTTAGAAAGACGAAGGAGCAGAGGACTTTTGCAAATTGAATTTAATTTACAGAATCGATGTGGACTTTGGGACAAGTGATGGAACTGTTTCATGGTTCAAACAAACTGTTGTCTATGCAAATGAAGGACTGATTTACATAAGGGTTTGAAACAGTGTAGTGAGATTAATAAAGATTATGGACACTGAACTCCTCTTCGAGGAATTGACATGTGACTACTCAAGATGATTCATGGTGAGCAAGGTGCTGAATTTTGGGTAGCACGCGACTAGATCTTCGTTGGATTTGCGTCATCTTGATCAAAGAGTCAAACATTTGAGATGATCCGTCGATGTACCTGTTGAACATGGTAGGAAATAGAAGTTTCACCTGACAAGAAACCACAACTTGAAAACCTGAAAATGACAATATGTACCAATGGTTAGTCAGAAATGATCAATCAAACAGTCACCAATTCGTGTGGTGGAATTATGACGAGAATTGCATGTAGAATCTCAGACTCCATGGGATTTCTAGCCAACAGGTGTGTAGAAATTATGCCAGATTGAGCCCTAGGAATGCCAAGGTGCAATTGATGGTTTGCACTTGTGAGGATTAAGTAGTATGTAGCTAGGAATGTACAGAATTCTTAGTTAAAATATTCGGTGGATTGGAAATATGAATGAACTTCCCCTGTTTTGGTTTGAATTTTATGTAATGAAAGGAGGAGATTTGATGTAGTCCAAGGATGGTTTTGTATACTACCTTAAGGGAATGTTGATTTATGGTGGAGTAAGCATTGTTTTTGGAAGAGATAAAGATTGGTAAAATTGAGAAGGTGTGGATAGGAATGCTTTAGTGATTTTTGTTCCTTCACTTTTGAACACAAACTGAGGGGAGGTATTTAGAGATAAAGGGGGTTGTTGAATTTCAAAATTTTGACAATTAGATTCAAGGCGTCACCCAAAGTGTTAAAAAATGCCGAAAAAGAAAAGAGACCCAAAAAGAAGAATCAAGGTGTGAAGAAAGCGGGGTGGGGTGCTCTAATGGGAAGGGGCACTAGGTAAATTTTGTCCTCAGGATGAGGTAGATTGGTGTGATGAACGACAAGATGAATCAGTTAAATTTTGCTGCTGGATTCCAGATAGGGTGTGGAAGACCAAGAGAAAAACTTGAAACAATTGGAAGAAAAAGATAGGCGCAAGGTAGTTTGAACCACTATTTTGTCTTCTTGATTAGGAATCTTAAATGAATTATATGCTTTAGGACTTCTAAATGAACCCAAGTGCATGTTTGGTGTCTACATTTTCTCCCACTTTATGTTTCATGAGTGAAAATGTCACTTGATATATCAAGGAGAAAGTTAGCTAAAGATGCATACCTCATGATCCTGTAGAATGTTGGTCAAATGTTATGTCCTTTGAAAATATTTGGTAAGGGAGAATGATACAAAGTGAAATTGCGTGGAGAATAGGAAAGGAAAGTGACCCCTAATGAAGCTTGATTTGTGTAAGTAATGTTGTAGCATTTGGTTGTTGTCTTGTAGGAAAAACCTATTAAACACAATTCGAGAAATTTTAATGTACTCTCAAATTCTGTATATTACAACTGAGGACGGGGAAAAGGTGGATAGGTATTTAAAAGAAATTTTGGAAGTTTGCACCATAAGAGATGCCTTATAAAAGTAACTAAAGGATAGCAAAATGTCTTGAAATATTGTGTGGAAGCAAGTCAATCTTTAAATTTTCGGTTTGTCTTGTCAATAGTGACTGAATTTTTGGGATTGATCTCACCCACCTAAAGAGTATTTCTAAGAAGATTCTTGTTTGGGTGGCAATCTCATGCCAATGGTGCATTTTATCAGTCGATTCATGCCTAAGAGCAAGTGTTTGGGATGAATATAGTGCTTTTACTTTCTCCCATTAATCTTTTTGTAAGCCCTACTGAGGAATTATGATGGTATCTATCCTCTAAACATCCCTCCTTTTTGGTTCATGGGATGTCCTTAATAGTTTTGAATGTACTAATTTTCTGATTAACTGAAAATAAGGCCCCGATTTGTTGCCTCTAATGGATAGAATGCTTTAACTTTGAAACTACTTCTAAAGGATTATATGATTATGGCAATTGAATCTGATAAAGATACAATGAGATGTTCCCCAAGGACATTCAATACGGAATCTATTGGGGACAACACATTGTGAGAACTGGTGCCCAGTAGCGTTTGTCTGAGTCTAGGCGGCCAAGAGTCGTGTGATGGATTTTTGACCCAAGTCTGATTTTGAGTCTAGTTGTTGTAATTGTGATATGTGCTAAAATGTGAATTGTTGATCAAATTTCTGTGTGGATGTATGGAGCTCATTGACACTTTGTTCACCTAATGTACTGGCCCCTTTTTTTAGGTAGGGTGCATTCGTGATCATATAGGCGTTTTTGCAACTTGGTTAAAAGCTCATGACTTGAAAATTCACCTGATCAAGATTAATTGTGACACCTTTTTTTGGATTAGGGGATGAAAGCATGGTAAAAAAAGGGAATAATGATCAGGCCATGGCTATCAATAAATGTGTTAGTGCAAGGGATCAAAAATCAGTGAAATAAAATACAAAATGTGAGTAAAAAACAATTCAATGGAAAAATGTGGACCAACCCCCATGTTTGGAAACTCATTTCAGAGGAACATGTCCCAAGAAGAATCCGGGATTTGAAGTGGCCCAAATTGAAACTATAAGCGGTGATCGTTTTACCAAATGACCTAAGGAATATCCGACAAAACAATGGATATGTGTACCAATTGTGAACTGATAAGCTTAAAAAATGTGTTCAGGAATTTGCTGACATATAGTCTTGAAATCAAAACTAAAACTCTACCATTTCCACCCGTTAACCAGATAGGATGATAAAAGTATTTGAAGTCAGGACATGCTATGTAAAATGGAAACGATGTATATGTAATACAAGCCTTTGAAATGCCCTTAGCACACAGGTTGTGAGAAAAGTAAGATGAAATAAAGGCATCACATTAGTGGTAATGGTCCATTTATTCATTCCGTAATCATTGGCACACCTTGAACATAATGTAAGCAGAACTCATTCCCTGAAAGACAAACAGACCAAGTGAATTCGGATGAATGCATCTTGAAAATATATTAAACATACTAAGGCATCCGTCTTGCATTGAAAAAAAAGGTTCTTGTAAGTACATCTTTAACGTCAACGGAGTAGATTCTCAGTCAAGCCGCCCATCCTTAAATGCAGTATATTGTCCAAAGTGATCAATGGCATAGGCAGCAACATTTTGAATGTGATAGGAGCCAACGTTTGTCCCCAAAAAATGTATATGAGGTGAGTAATCATCAGTTATTTAAAAATACCTCAACAATCAAGAATGAACCATAGAACAAGAGTGCATCACTGGTTATGGTTTCTAATGTGCACTGCAATTTGAGGTCATGAAGCCTTAGAACCATTTCTTGAAGTGTGACTGTGGTGAGGTTCATTTCATATTTATAACAGACCATTGAGTATGAACCCTTGGAACTATGTGCATTCATAGGGTTGAAACCCATCTAATGAAGATACAGCTATTATCCGGTGACAAGACTTGTCAAGTAAGAGTTGATTAGATGTTTCATAAATGTAATGTGTACAGGGGGGACCTCTTTCAAATAAATGCATTTTCCCCCATAAGTGTGAGAAGGATAGAAGGCTATCAACGATAGGGAAAGGGACCTCCATCAGATGGTTAAGGAATAGAACAGGCATTGACAATGCTCTCAACCATCATATGAGAATCAGTGGAGGTTGAGAGTAATGATGCACCTTCACAAAGGGATCTATGTGGCAAGCAGGAGGTCGGGTGAAACTCACCTATGTGATCAAGGTATCCCTCTACCAAGTAGGAGCTTCTACTCATTCGAGATGGACTAGTGGACCTAGGGGGGATGGTAAAATTTTGTGGAGTTGGTGTGTGCAAAGGAGAACTCTTGCCCTGCTGAATTTGCCACCAAGATTTGATAGGCACCCTGGAGACCTCAAGATACTATAGGCTGGTGGTGTAAAGTATATCATTCGCGACTAGGTTTAGGAAATTTTTCCCGTGCATGGTGGAAACATTTTATAGGTGATAATTATTTATTGTAAATAAATTTAAACTTATGATTCATGGGGAATTTTGAGATTTGAAGCCAAGGGAACACCTATGACATGTTTCCTCACAATTTCGATTGAAGATGGATGTTCAAATGAAGTGAAACAACATAGCTTATGAGGCCCCGACTTAACGTGCAACCTATTTAGCCAAACTTATTAGGAACTGGATATGTGATCCTTGATATTGGATTTGACATTTGATATCCAGAAAAGTGTAATAGAGCATATATTGGAAGAGAAGATATCAAAGAGGTTGTTGGATAAATCATAGTGTTATTGACAAGGTCACCATATGATCATTACTTCCAAAAGTTTTTATGAAATGAGATCAGAAAAGAATGTTTCAATATATGGATAATGAGGGGATTTTAAAATGTAATGGCTAGTGGTGATCATCACACACAGTGACAATCCTAATTTAAGGGGCCCCAATATGAGGAGGAGAAGCCATTAAGTTGATATGTATGGAGCAGAAGAGAACATAACTAAAATTACCCGTATTTTGCATGCTTTGGCCAAGTGTCATTTCAATATTGTGTGCATGTATACTTTGCTTAATGCTAAATCAAATGAAGCAAGAACTACCACCTAAAATAGTTCTACAATTTAGCTAAAGCAAAGCATAAACACCATCATGATAAGAATTAAACAAGGGTTAGATGCTAACATTCATCAAATACAAAACTCTTTGAAAATAACAATGCTAAATATCTAAACTCCTCTATTCTCTAACAACAAAATAAATGAATGGACCTAAGTAAGCTCCATGGCTATCAAAATAGTTGTCTTTAATGTTCCAAGAACCTAGGAATGGGGGCTAATCAAAGTTGGGCTACAAGACCCTTTTGACACCTCCCATATGACCCAAGCACTTTAAGAAAGAGGCTTAACTCTTCAAGAGGATGAACTCTCAAGAAAAACAAGGTGCAAGCTCTTAGTCTCTTTGCTATATGCTTTGCATTTGCTCTCTAAGGAGTTTAGGTGTAAGTAAAAAGGTAGGTGGAGGGCTCTTTATATAGCCCAAAGGATAAAGGATTCAACACATTCTCATGAATGTGGGATAAAGGTAAAACATGATTAGGAATGGATAAGGTTCCTTTATTAAAGGTAACCTTACTTTAGAAGGGTTTAATACATGTTTAGCAAGTCATGGGAGTTGGGGGGTATTTTAATTAATCAAAGGTGATTAATTAATAGGTAGGATGTAAGCTTATAGAAGCCAATTAGAGGAATATTAGTGCGATTTAGGCTATTATAAGGGGATTAAATCAATTAAATATTGATTTATTGGTTAAATGGAAGGGAAAGCTAATTAATTAATAATAATTAATTAGTCTAGGTAGAAGGGGTGATTTATTAACGGAAGGTCATTAATTAGGGTATTTAGTTGGATAGGAAACTTAATTAATTAGCTTAGTGTAATTAATTAATGATGATATGAGGGAAAATGAGCGCTTTTGATGATACATCATCAATTTGTGAGAAAGGGGATAATTTAGCTACAATTTAAATATTTAAATTGCTCGAGCATAATTATGGGTGTCTACACTAATTAACCATTGTATTTGGCCTCTTTTCTTTCTTTATGGTTTTATTCTTGGTTTTACACACCTTCTTACCTAGTCTTAATGTCAACACTTATATTTTTCTATGTCTGCACACTTGCGCCTAGGCGCCCCCATCCCGTTTGGGCGCCTCAACCTCTTTATATATTTCTCACATCTTTTCGGTCCTTTCTAGCTATTAGTCATCTTTATTCCTTACTAGTCATCCTTTTAGTAATCAAAGGGAAGTGGTGTAGAAGAAATATGGATGAGGGGAGAGAAGAGCTTAACCTCTAGCCGCTTATTTGTTTGGAACAAATTTGATGTCATCATATTGCCATAGGAACTACATCATCGGTCCTTATGAAAAATATAAGCATACGACAAAGGTAGAATGACATGAAAAGCCATACTACGAACAATTGTCCATTGCTGAAAGTACCAACTCCACGCAACATACAATAATGCAATGCAATACGAGAAGGAAACAAGCTCATATAACAGGGAAAACAAGTACGAAACGCACATATCTAACCCAACAACGGTCAAGACAGTTGTACAAATGTTTTGTTATCAGTGCTGAAGAGATCCACAAGTTCGTGATTGACGACAAGGGTTAAAAATGATGCCCCAAGCAAGGATACATGCAAGGGGAAATGAAAATGGACACGGGGTCCATGAAAAGCATTTGTGCGCAACGAAACAGCACCAGGCAACCAAAAGTGCCCCAGAGTACAGACGAAGCAAGCAGCTAGCTTTTGTGAATGGTTGTGAATCCAGTGATCCGCGAGTCGTATTAATCGGGGAAGATGTGAGACAAACCAACAGGATATGGAGAAAATACCATGCGCAAGACACAAGTTTCAGCCGTAAGAAGCAAGTTACCATTTTGTAGGGTGTTTTACTTTTTAGGAATTTTTTTGAAAAATTTTTTGCCTTGTTTTTTAGATTTTTTTGATATATATATATATATTGTTTTTTATTGTTTTCTCGAAACAATGTTCTATTGTTTTTGTGTTTTTCTCGAAACAATTTTCTATTGTTTTTTGTTTTTTGTGAAACAATTTTTTGTTTTTTTGTTTTCTCGAAACAATTTTCTATTGTTTTTTGTGTTTTGTGTGAAACAATTTTTTTGTGAAAACAATGTGTTTTCTATTGTTTTTGTTTTTTCTCAAAACAATTTCTATTGTTTTTTGTGTTTTGAAACAAATGTGAAACAATTTTCTATTGTTTTTTGTTTTGTGAAACAATTTTCTATTTTTTCTATTGTTTTTGTGTTTTGTGAAACAATTTTCTATTGTTTTTTTTTGAAACAATTTTCAACAGTTTCCAATTTCTTTTCCAAAGCTATGTGCAGGTAACCAAGAAAGCATGGATGCCCCCAGCGTTAGGTGGGGAATATACAAGGGCAGAAGCCACGCGCTTATGAACAAGAAGGTGAATTCGTTGAGTTGCCCCCAGCGTAAGATGGGAAATAACGAAAGACCACGTCCCTTACAGACGAATAGAAGAAGGCAAAGCCGGATCAAGGCTGGACTAGATGGTGTGCACAAGGAAACTCGAAGGTAGAACCAGGTCCAGGACAAAGACAACTACCCTTCTAATACAGAATGCTTGTGAACAACGAATCCTCCCGAGGCGCCGGAAACCGGTTTTCACCCAAGGACTTGTCCAAAGTGCCACAATTGCGTGGTTTTCACTAGTGGACGACCTGTTTTTCTTTTTTTTTTTTTTTTTTTTTTTTTTTTTTTTTTTTTTTTTATATTTTTTTTTTTTGATTTTTATGACTTTCTTGTGCCATGTTTAGGCATAAAACCTCTTAAGATGCATGGAATTCATGGGCTCCCGGAGCTCATCACCATTGGGGTGAGCCAACTTGTATGCCCCTGTGCCATACTTGGCAACTATGACATAGGGTCCTAACCAGTGTGGTTCGAACTTCCCTTTCTTTTCTCGCTCTGCTCTGGTGTTGAACTGGTTCTCCTTCATAACTAAATCACCCACCTCAAACTGGCGAGGGATGATTCTCTTGTTGTAGTTGCGGGAGATTCTGTGTTGATATACTTCAGGTGATTAAGAGCGCGAATGCGCCTCTCATCCAGGAGCTCTAACTCAGCCAATCTTGCCACTCGGTAATCTTCATCCTTATCCAAATAGTCCCGAAGAGAAATTCGCAGGGATGGGAGTTCAATCTCTAAAGGGATGATAGATTCTGTCCCGAACACGAGGGAATATGGCGTCGCACCCGTAGGAGTGCGAATTGATGTTCGGTAGGCCCAGAGGGCTGGGTGGATTTGTAGGTGCCAGTTTCGACCAGTTTTGCTAACCATCTTCTCCATTATCCTTACCAAAGTCTTGTTTGTTGCCTCAGCTTGTCCATTACCCTGAGGGTAATATGGCGTGGACCATTTCAATCTGATTTGGAACCGTTGGCAAAGACCTTTCACAGTTTTTGTTCTTAAATGACTTCCCATTATCTGTGACAAATGGCTGCAGGGATACCATATCGGCAAATAATGTGATTCATGATGAATTTAGAAATCTGTGCTCCTGTGACATAGGTTAAAGGGACAGCCTCCACCCATTTTGTAAAGTATTCTTCTGTAGCGTGGATGGATATGGTAGACCATCAGATGAGGTAGGGTAAGCTTCCCTATTAGATCAAGTCCCCACTTGAGAATGGCCACGGGGGGTAGTATTGGTTGCAATGGTTGCGATGGAGCATGGTGAAAAGTTCCATACGTTTGGCGATAGCACACATTTTCTACATAAGTCCAATTATCAGTTTCCATGGTGGGCCATAGTAACCTACTCTTAACAGTTTCTTAGCCAAGACCATTTCGTTGTATTGTGCTCCGCATACTCACTTCGTGTACTCTAATTTGCCTGGATTGACTCCGACACATTCCAGAAACGTAAACAGATTCCATAGTAGACACAAAATGATAAAGGGTACCTCCTAACAGGGGTAATGGCTATTGGTGATTAGCTCGCTTTTCAGAGCAGGAGAGCAGGAGAGGAGATTTCGGGATGGAATGTACTATCCTTAAGATAGATGAAAATGGGGTTCATACCATGTGTGAATGGGGACCAACAACCTCCAAGCCAAGCAGATTCTGGCATGTTCATACGCGGGCTGGCGTTAGTTTTCTATGAAGAATGGCATATATTGTCCCTGTCGGAATCGAGCCTAGATCCCCACCATTGCCATGCAAGCCGATCTATGTCGGCGCTCTTGGGGATTTCTCAAAGGTTTAAGAGCGCACAAAATACTCCCTTTAGGCGTTACCACAACTTCTTATAAGTATGAGCTTGTTCCTCATAAATTATATACTCATCCATTAACCTATTTGATGATTAGCATTTGTGAAATCACTACCAACCTTCACATGTTGAATATTTCACTTGATGGCTAGGCTCAATCCTTGCAATGAGTGCTTCATATTCCACAATGTTGTTTGTGCAGGGAAGGCCAGGTTGGAAAGCCTGTGGTATAGGATCACCTGAAGGAGTAATAAGGACACTCCTACCACTGAACCATGAAACGTAAAAGATCCATAAAATGTATCTGCCATACGATAGATTCCTCAATTGTAGAGCAAAGATGCATCTGGCCAGAGATCAGGACTCAAAGGTTTTATGCTTTGCAAGGTTTGCTTCTGCTACTGTCAAGCAAGTACTTGTCCTAATTGATTTTTGATGGACAAATTCTATATCAAACTCACTGAGTAGAATGATCAAATTAGCCATTTCTACCGGTGAGGGCAGGTTTGGACAACAAATTACTGAGTGGGTTGACCTTGGATATGAGCTTGGTCTGCGTTTTAGCAGGTAAGGGCGAAGTTTCTGAAAGGTAAAAAACACAGCCAGCAAGCCTTCAATCTGAGGATAATTACCTTCATAGGCGATTTAGGGTGCGACTCAGATAGTACACTGCTTTTCGTTATGGCTAATGGTCATATTGGGCGAGTAGTGCACCAATAGGCATATTGCGTAGAGAAATATAGAGCAAAAAGTGGTTCTCCCGGAGTGGAGGAGGCATGAGGACAGGTGGTGATGTCATTCTTAAGCAAATGAGTGAGAGTGACATTATCTGCAAGCTGGGAGATAAGAGGTTGAATGGGCTTGAATTTCCCTTGCAAGTACGCAGTTGCTTGAAGTTCTCAGGTGGAGGCATTGCTGTGATGGCAGATTACTTAGGAGGGTCTACTCAATACCTCGTTATTGACACGATGAAACCATAATATTTCCCAGATAGCACACTAAAGAACACTTCTTTGGATTTAGCCTGATTTGTATTCCCGTAGGCGTTCAAATACGCCGAAAATGATAGGTGTTCCTTCTCGTTGTTGGACTTTCCCAGGTGTCGTTCTACATAGTCTTCCATGATGTCATGAATCATATCATGAAATATTACTGTCATGGCCCCACTGATAAGTTGCTCCGCATTCTTAAGGTCGAATGGCATCACCTGATAAACAGAAGGTTTTTTGCCCCAAGGAGTTGTGAAAGTTGTTTGGGTGCTGGTCTTCCGCAGTGATTTATTTGATATAACTGAAAAGCATCCATAAGTTGATAGCATTCATACCCCGCGGTTGATCAACAATCATGTTCAATGTTGGGCAATGGAAAGTCATCTTTTAGGGGCAAGCTTATTGATGTCCCTAAAATCTGTGCAAAATTCGGATTACCAATAGTTTCTTCGGACGGAACACTGTTTGATATCCATTCAGAATAAAACAATTGGCCTGATGAATCATGCGTGCTTGCGAGCAACCTTTCCAACTCTTCGGTAACTAACAGGCCACTCTTGGGGCATCTTTCAAAGCTTTTTTGATAGCTTAGCGTCATGCGTGCACAACCAAGTATGCACGACCAAAGTTGGATCTAAGCCGGGCATGTCTGGGTATGTAAGACCATGCGAACACATCAATAAACTCTCACAGATAGAATAGTGAACGGTCTTTTGTTCTTGGCTGAGAGTGATTGCTCCCAATTTTTACTATATGGGACTTCTTTAGTTACCAATATTAATATCAATGCAGTTTTCTTTCAACTAAAAATTTTGATAAATCCTCATATGGTGGATAGGAGGTTAGGTGTATCTGCATCCAGATGTCTCTATGAGATTTTCATCCTTGGAATGGTCCTACTTTGTTTGTCCTTTGCTTTTCTTATTTGGTTTGTCAGCCATGCCTCAAAGAGGTTTCACTGTGGTGGACTTAGACTTTGATTTTTGCGAGACTTTTTCTTTAGACTCTTTCCTTTCCCTCTTATTTCTTTAATTTTGCGACCACGAAGTTCAATCCCTCCTCATCCAAAGTAGGTGTCAGGTTGTTCTAAGTCCGATACGAAACCCTTCTTGTGATCTCCAATGGGAATTGTCTCCCTTATGCCCATGAACTCTACAATAGCCCTGTCATTCTCGAATAAATATAGTGGTACGTGACGTTGTTGGTCCCATTCCAACAACGGGAGGGGTATACAAGGTTAAGGGTTGTTTCCACTGGGGTGATGTTTAGGACAGCATTATTCATGAAAAGGTTCGTGGAGAGCAGATCCTCATATGGCTACAATAGGAATCCGTATCGTGTCTATACTAAATCCGAGCTTCCATCCTCAGGCTCACGACCAGTCACATCTTGATCGTGTGGGGTGGCTCCATAATGGCTAATCCAATCCATATCTCATTTCTATTTTGAAATGTGGAAGAGGGACTGGTTTCTCTTTGTCGCGTGTTCATCCTCCCGACATCCTAGGCCTTTGTAGACCATGGAGTACTCATCTGCTAGATTTTTCACATATTCTTGGGGTTTTGTATACAAGATGGTGAGTGTCCTCGGGACACAATTAGTAGGTGGATCAAGTAATTTTTCCTCAACTAACAAGCCTCTAGGTAGGAATGCACCCAATAGTATGTTTTCCTCCTATCTCCTAAAGCATGTATTTGGGGGGGTTGGGCCGACCTCTAGTCTTTGGCGATAAGGAAGGTCCTGAACCAAGAGCGCTTGTTGTACCTTATACTCCCCAAGCCCTATTCCAGTTTTCATCATCTCCCATGAATTAAATGGAGAGTTTGAAGTAGATGGCCGCCATGAGTGCAAGACGAAGATAATTTGAATCACTCGAGATTCCCTGGCCTCAGAATGAGAGGGAACAGCTATTAATATGTGGAGGTACATGCATACTGGTACCCTTTCGAAATGCAAGCTATAAGAGCTCTACATGAAAAAGGCTCTGAGTCTCCTAGGTATTGTTACTGTAATGTCCCTTATGCTTCAGCTTGATGCATTGATGAAATGTTATGGACTGGATTGCATGGCATGGAATCCATTGTCGGCCTAGAGCATATTATATGGAGTTCCAAGTCTAAGACGTGAAACTTTGTCTGATGGCAAGTGGGGCCCCCGCCATTGGCAAGCGGTGATGGTGCCGCTGACTCTCTTTTCTGCGTTGTCATAATGCTGGTGATAGTGATGATATGGGACTCAAGATCTGCCTCGGTATGTCCAATGTTTGACCAACTTACACATGCAGATATTCAATCCTGATCCATTGTCCACAAGCACCCGTTTGATTTTCCTGCGGGTGACAACTACCACTACCTCCTGTATAAGGAATCATTATGTGTAGGATTCTCAGTAGGACCTCCCTATGGTTGAAAAGTGAGATGCTCACTGGGTGCAATATTTGCCACCCGGCGGTTTGACGGTAGTGGCAGGATCCACTTCTAAAGGCACTCCCGACCCCTGAAGAAGTTTGATACCAAATTTCTATTCACATTGGATATCTTGAGAAGATCTAAGAGCGAGATCTTAGCAGGTGTCTTCTCAAGTTGTTCTAAAAGCTTATATTTACCAGTTTGTTTGCAGGGTCAACAGGAGGGTTTTCTGGAATCAGACGAGGCGGGCACGCCTTGTTATACTGCATCGCAGTCACTTTCCCTTGATCCGGATGTATTGACACGGTTCAGTAGGGGAGTGCGAATACATCCGATAATGAATCATAATGTTGTTCTCCTCTCTCGTATAGCAAGTAATTCATGGCTTTATAGGTTTGGGATGACTCTCCTGATCCGGTTTTTTCCTTTTCTGACCGTATCATGCTTTGGGGATGGTTCCTTATAAATCCCCATGTTTCTCGTAGGTTTTACATGTGGTATGGTTATCCACCTCTATCTCCCCCGTTGTCAATGAGGTCTTGAATCTAGTGGCGACGTCCAAACCTTTGGTCTGTTTTATGACCTTTAACGTGAATGCCTTTACAGTATTCAAATAATGCTCCTATACCATGAAGGTTTAGAGGCATTGTCATTAAACGGTTGTGTGTCAGATAGGTCATCATGTGGGCCGCATCCAACTATTTTAGTATGACATACAACGGCTCATTGAGGGAGGGTTGAATGTTTCTTCTTTGCTTTGGTTGGTGGTTGATTGTGGGGTCCCTTGGTCAGTTTAAAGGTTGAACTGGGTTTGGACTGTTTGAACATTTTTGGAATCAAGTGTTCCGTCTCCCACCACGTTTTTATTTTGTTAAAGATCATTGGCTTTTCTCAGCGGTTTGACACTTTGGTTGTTCCTTTGTATTGGGTTTTGAGGGTGTCTTTGGCATGAGAAGACTTTTTTTTTCTTTTTGAATCCCTTTCTCGATAACCCTCCTCAAAGGTGCGACACCAATTGCATTTGGAGGTGGAAAGCTATATCTGGGTGAGATTAGGAGAAAATACTGACTAGATTGCTTCT
>JAHRHJ020000713.1:0-53603 GCA_019776745.2 Taxus chinensis
TTTAAGCAACTTAAAAATGACATGAAGAATCTGTAGGTGTTAAATTTTTCCAAGGGGGAACATTGGGTTTATTTGCAATGTCATGTGGGTCTATAGAGAATGAATTTAATGCATAATGAAAGTTAAAGTCAAATTTTATAACATGATATAATTTAGGTATTCTTGCAATTTGAATATGTTCATAGGATTCTTCTCAGCACTTGAATCATACGTTAAATATGTAATAAGCATGATCATATACCATGAGTTTTGTTTTAAGAATGTGTCCTCACTAAGTTAAGAGGTATGTCAAGTTTTCACAAAGTTTATTATTTCATCAGAAGTAATCAGAGATGTATTTGAAAGGAATGAACCTATGAAAAATTACAGAGGTATTAAGTATGTAAAGTTGAAAACAATGATATATATGGTATGACTGAAAGGAATTGTGTTTTTATATGTTTCATAAAAGTATGAGATTTGTGGTGTCTCCATTTTTTATGCAAAATATATTTTAATGCATTTGAAACCCTAAGATTGGAAAGTGGTTCATATTATATGTTGAATCATGTTGTTTTTTTGTGTGAGAGTGTGTGATATACTTTGAAAAAATTGATCTGTGACATAATTTTCTAGTGTGATGACTAAAAAATGAAGGTTACATAGTGAAAGAGTGATTCATAAGATCTGAGAAATGCATATGAATTTGGGTGATGTTTTTGAACCCTGGTAACCTTGGTCCTTTTCATTGATGGAAAAGGTGTGAGTGGTGAAGTGAGGATCAATCAAGAGCATGCATTTTGATTGGTAGTACCTTCTCAATAATGGTTGGCATCTTCTCAATGATGGTTGGATCTTATAGAGTGGATTCATAGTGGTTTCAAGATGAATTCAATGTGTTACAATATTGGTTAGTGAATCTATAGAAAAGAGAGAGGATGACAAGGCTGGTCTCCAATCATGTAAATACGCATGAAGCTAATCAAAGGAGATAAGCAAAACAAGGCCTAAGTTAGTTAGGAAACTAAATGCATTCAGGAATGAAATGAATTTCAATGCATATTATTTTTCTTTTAATTGGTTGGGACATAGGGATATGGAATGTAGGAATCAGGTCATAGATGACCACACATGGAGATATAGTAGAAGTGAGAAAGAAAAAAACATAGTTTTATTTAATTGCCAAGAAAAAGGTCATATTGCCAAGTACTATTTAAAAGAACCATCAAGTCAATTTTTGGAAATAAGTAGACTCAAAAGGCGGATGAACATGGTAGTGTGCTACAATTGCATCAAGTTTGGACAATATGCTAGGAAATTTAATGATCTCAAGGCTTAAAATCAGAGTTGGAATGAGAGTCCACACCAAACCAGAGGTAGAGAGTAATGGGAATATAATATAACTTTCATAATTTTGGGCATTTTACAAAGAATTTTTGTCACATGAACAATCTAAGTACATAAATAGGCATCATACATTTATAAGGAAAGTTAAGAAGGCTTCCAACATGAAGAAAAATTCTAGAATTGATTTAAAGTCAGCTATGCCTAAAACAACCTCTTGGAAATAAGGAGGTTAAAATGGATATACAAGGTCAAGGAAGAAAAATCAGGATTTAAAGAATCAAAGAATAAAAAGAAGATAACATGGGAAGATATTGAAGAGACACACCAACCAATGACATTCATGGGATAATCAAGTAAAAACAAGACATCAAGAAGTGATGATAAATCCAAGAAGAAGGATGACAATTCTAGTGCAAGTGATGAAGAAAATCCTACCTCAAGTTGTACTAGAGTAGGTATATGAGATGCATCATGTGTGTGTATCATGAATTCAATCAAAAAGACAAGGCTTAGATGATGAGGTTATCACATAAAGGAATGCACTCAAGAATAATCGAAAGAGATTAAGGACAAGATGGGAAATAATTGAGTTATCATGTTGCTTTGATGACTATCTCCTATTTTGAGGTGATCTCACAAGGTAGTGTGCCTTCTCTAGGCTTCTAGAAGGCATATATTAGATAAAATAAGAAAGGTCTATTGCTCATTAGTCTATCAAAAAGAAAATCAAGGTATTCTCCATAGCCATGCTCAGTAAGCAATCCAAAGTTTATTCTTGCAAGTAAGTTTCCATAAGTAAAAGGAATGATAACCATATCGTACCAAGCCAAGAAATTACATGCTAATCAAACACACCGATCAATAAGATGAAATTAATTTGCTAGAATAAATTTACCAAAACCTTTGCAAACAAATGAGTAGAAATATCATATATTATTATAGGAACTCAATAAAATACAATGAGAATGGGTCTTGCTTATATAGGCAAGGAATGAAAATATAAGAACCATTCAAGTTTTTCGATCAAACCATAAATCAAGGAAAGAAATATTCATCAAATAACTAGTCAAGACCATATATTTTGGAAAGAACTAGATATCAAGGATCTAGTCAATACCATAGATCAAGGAGAGAACTATACCTAACAACTAGATAATATCCCCCTAATATCTAAATAAATAAATAAATAAATACACACACACATAAGATGGTGGGGGATAAATACAATAAAGGTAAATAAAGTACCTAGGTGAACATGTGCTAAGGTAAATACCTGCTCTAACACCCCTCTCAAGTGAAGTTAGGAGTCAAAATAGAAGTGGCATTTCCGCAGTACGAGTCCCGATAAGTAGGCCTAATGAGGTACTCATGTAAAATATATCTATGAAGAAATATCGAACCAAAGGAAGGAAATAATCTTGGCAGAAGGAAAGAGATAGAAGAAGAAGAAGGAAGTTGAGAATCACCAGAATCAATAACCCAACTATCTTTAAGAGGTGAAAAATATATCCCAACAATATTAAGTACCTTTCCATGGTGACTAGAAGGAGGTGGAGTGGAGATAGAAATATTTTGTTTCTTTACTACATCCTCTGAGGCTTGCATTCACTTATAACACCTATGTTCTTCATAACCAATACCCCCATAAAAAGAGCATGAAAAGGCTAGACCTTATTCTTGGATTTAGAAGAATCCTTGGGTTTAGAGTTGTTTTCTTTGGGTTTAGGAGAACTTTGAGATGGATAAGGGGTGGATTTTGTTTTACTTTTTTTTTTTCCATTACCCCTTAGATTTAGATGCAACTAATGCCTTTTAAAATGTGGAAGACTCAAGGTGAGACAATTTGGATTATTTCCTAGTAAGTCTTTCACAAAATGTTTTCAAGTCGGACATTTTGAATGTGTCACCTAAGGCATCCATGCTAGAGAAAAAGGTAGAAGAAATTTTTTGGAATGGTCCTCTCAACTTAGATATAATCAAGTAAACATACTCTTCATAGTTGTTATCTCTTACACTCCCCTTCAATTGTGTCAACAAATGCTTGAACTTGGTAAGATAGTCTATAATTTTTGGAAAATCTTCAGGTTTAAAATAAGTGATCTCAATTTCATGTTCCATGGCTCCCATATGGTCCACCCTTACCAAATAAATCTTCCAATTTCTCCCATATTTTGAAAGGAGAGTCACATTTTTCCAAATTAAACAAAATATTGCAACTTACATAAGTTCCTATCAAACCCATATACTCATCAAATTTTCACTAGAACTAAAATTTCTCATATTCTCTAGTGAACATTGGTTGTTCTAAAGAAGTTAAAGCCCATAATCCTTTATGCTTAATTATTGTTTCCATTCTTGGTTTCCATGTGTGGTAATTATGTGTTGTTAATGTATCAACATAATCTAATGCAAAAGTAGACACCATTCTAAAAAAAATCACCAAAATAAATGCAAGAACTAAACAATGCAATAAGACCCCCAAGCAATACAACAAGATCCCCCCAGATTTTTTGATTCTCAAAATAAATATTTCAAATGGAAAGAACACCAAAAAATAAGCACTTTTGCAAAAAATGACACTCAAATTTGAGTTACTGATCAAAAGATACAAGTTTGACAAGTTTATGCTCTGCTATTTATTTTAGTTGCCACTAAAAAAATAAAATTCTCTTGTCTTCACCACACAAATAAAATGAAAGGGGGATGGAGTTAAGCACCTATTAGTAGGAATCATAGGATTTTAAGACCTCATATGACCATACCATATGACCAAGGGCTAAGGATTTAAATGGGTTTCAAATTAGTAGTCTGCAGATTTTCCCGAAATAACAAACTATGCACATGTTAAACCCGTAGACCCCTACCAAAAAAGGAAAGAAATGTTCGGATCTCAAAAACCCTGAAAAAACCCAAAAATGGAAAATTGACTATCTCTAAGAAATGGTCAAGTTTACAGTCCACCTTAGGTTTTTTCCACCCTTCCAAATCCATTGGAAAACTCTGTTTTGCATAAAAATGCATGCAACAACAAAATATCAACAAATCCTAAATCCTAAATATATGAATATACAAAAACAATTTTTTGTAAAATGAAACTTACAGATGGATGTCAACAACAATCTCCTACTCTAATATCATAAAAGGAACGATAACTAGATTGCACCAAGCAACAAACTTAGATGCTAATAAAAAACCATGATAAATAAGATCAAATAAATTTTCCAAAATAACTTTACCAAAACCACCTTTGCAAACAAATGAGCAAAAATATTATATATTATTATGGAACTCAATAAAATACAATGAGAATGGGCCTTTAGTTATATAGGAAAGGAATAACAATCTAAGAACCAGTCAAGGTCATCGATCAAACCATAAATCAAGGAAAGAACTAGTCATCAAAGAACTAATTAACACCATAGATTTATGAAAGAACTAGACATCAAGGATCTAGTCAATACCATATATCAAGGAAATAACTATACCTAACAACTAGATAATATGCCCCTAATATCTAAATAAATAAAAAGAAATATCCACGCATATAAGTGTGCGAGGATAAATACAATAAAGGTAAATAAAGTGCCTAGGTGAACATGAGCTAAGGTAAATACCTACTCTAACAATAAGTAGATGTTATTGGGATTCCTCATTATGTTGCCAAGGTATGTCAAATTGAAGAATGTTTTATTCAGTAACATATAAAATTACTAGTGTTTATTGAAGTCATTGAATGTCTTCCCTTGAGTAGTCATGTAAAGAGTGTATGATTAATAGGTTTCAATCCAGTGTTAGCTATCTCTTTGTTTTCAAGTTTGAGTTATGATTCAGTTATCCCTATTAGGCTATACTCAAGTAAGAAAGGTATAAAAGGGAGAAAAAAACTAAAGGAAAGTTTCTTGAGTCAAAGAGTTTATTCCTAATGTGAATTCCAGTTGTGAAAATAACGTGTGATTGTCTTGAGAGAATTAACCAAGTTTTTCAAGGTCTAAAACGAGTCAAGGTATGTTCTGAACAATTTTTTCTTAAGTTTGTATAATAAGTCATATTATTCTCCAAGTCTTCTAATTCCTTGATGCTGAGAGTTCTTGGCCTATGAATGTTATCTCCAAGAAATATTAAGTTAACCTCATTAGGATTTGAACATATTACTAGTATGTGTCTTTGTGGCTATCAATGAAACAACATCATTATCTTGGATGATAATGAATCTTGAAGTTGAATGATAAGATCTGAGTTGTCTCCCATAAATTTGACGGTGATGGTAAAGGAGAAGTGGTTATTTGGTGTTGATTCTAGATTGATATGCTTAATTTAAGGTCTGTAAATGAAATTAATGAAGATAATGAGTTACGTTTACATGAAAAAATGCATTATAGAGATCTTAGAGTAGTATGGAATGTGAAGTGGTAACCTACAGGTCTACTAATGTTGTATAAGGTTGATACATGTGCAAAGGAGCATGATGGTGTATAAAAAATGTTTGAAGACCTTTAAAAGACAATATTGGGTAAGTGTCATGTGTTCTAGTGAAATTTGAATTTAATAGGTCATCTTAGAGGGCTTAGTTTATTCTCATACATAGAACAAGGATTTTTGGAAATTGAAAAGGAAATGTGGCCATTGTACTTGGTTTGTAATTATCTAAAGTACTTCTTAGGGTGTGAGAAGTCTATGCATTTGCATCATAAGGTTTGTAATAGGCATGGGAGTACCTAAGAAGACAGAGAAGTAAGGAGCTAAGATTGATCTGATAGAATCTTGAGAGAGGTTAAGAAGCATGAGGTATTTGTGGCTACATAAGTGTAAAGAACTTGTTTTGTTGCATCAAGTGGAATTGACATTGCAAGTATAAAACTATAAAAATAAATAGTTCAAAGTTGAAGATTGAATCCAAAGAGGTAGAGCGTCTAAAATCTAATTTGTTTTGAATGACACAATATCACTTGTGAAGGTATAGTTCAAGTGGTTTTTTGTATATGAGTAAACAAAATTCACAATGCCCTTGTGCTCTATATTTGGGATCTAATTTGAGTTAATGAAAATAATTTGAAGATTTTTTTCTCCTAGAAGAGAAAAAAATCAGCTCTATTTCATCCAAGACATCACATGTGTGTCAAGAAAGCATTGAATCATAGAAGGTAGGCATAAATACTTAATTATGTCATATATTCAGAGTTTCTAGTCTGATGAATGTGTTTATATATTGGGGTTATCAATCCCATGGGACATGTTTGAGGTCTATCTAGTATGCTTATATATATATCCTTGAAAGATAAATGAAGTTTCAAAACACTTGTCTAGAACTATGAAAGTAAAAAGAATCTTATAAAATCTATGTCATGATTTCTCTTTTTTATCTCTTGAAGAGAGGGTGGAGTTTTAGAGTCATGAAGGGTGTTACAGGTCTATGAATATATTTTGAAGTAAGAAGAGTTAAAATTCATGCTTCAAATAGGTATCTTCAGATCTAAAGTAAGTAGATAAGATGTTCAAGGATATCAAAAATGTTGTGATAGTGCTTTTGTATGACTATGGAGGTAAATAAAATGATGAGGTACGAGTCTTTTATGACCTATCAATACAGGCAGATTTTTCATTTACTCTCTAATAGAAAATTCACTAGCTTAATGTAGAATTGGGATTGTTTATTAGTAAGTTGAAGTGAGATACCTGAACATGAATATAATAGGCTTAGGAAGAGTATTGAGGCTGCTTGGTGGAGACATACATGCATTCATTCAAGACACAACTAAAAAGGTAGTAAGTCTAATCCAAGGGGGGGCTTCTTGAGGTAAGGATATTCTTACAAAATGATTACTTGCATGTTGTTTATGTATGAACCCTTATCATATATGTAAAAGAGGGAGAGAGTGTTGTCAAAAACAAGGTATGAGTGCTTTAAATATGGTGGTGTGTTTTTTTTCCATCAAGTTTTTTGAGTTTGTTTCCATCAATGACAAAGGTGGAGATTGTTTAACCCTGGTGCATTGGTGTTATCAATTATGTCATGTGACATTGATGGAAAATGTGTGAGTGGTGAAGTGAAGATCAATCAAAAGCATGAAGGTTGATTTATAGTGTCTTCTCAATGATGGTTGGTTTCTTCTCAATGATGGTTGAAGCTTATATAGTGGTTTTAGGAGAACTTTAGTGTGTTGTAGGCTTGGTAAATGAGGTAGGTGCCCACTAAAGGGAGGAATATGCTTGGGTTCGTAGGCAAATGGCGGCAGGTCAGAAAGTCAGGTTGTAGGAGGTTTCAACGCTTCAACGGTGCGTATTAGTCAAGATTGGAATCACAGTGAGAAATACTCCTGTAAGGCTTTTATAGAGCCTAATGATGTAGGCGCCAATGATAGACAATGAAAGATCCTAGGTACTAATGGTAGGCGCTTATTAACACTACATAGGCTTAGTAGTAATCTCTACAAGGCTTAGTTTATCTTTGGAGGGGGAAAGTCAAGTGCTCACCAAAACCCCAAGATCCCTAAGAACAGAGTGGAACGGAGAAACTAGAGTGGTAACTCAAATTAAAAGCTCAGGTCTATGATCATAAATCTCTATAAAAGTTATATGGAGGGTTTGGTGCCTGGGGTTCCAGTTTCATTAATTTTGAATAGAATTGTGCAAGTTCTTCAAGTTTTAAACTAAAACCGTGTCTTGAAAACGGAAAGTGAACACCTGTCTTTTTACATCGCAACAAAATTATTAAGCCTAATCAGATAACTCATATAAGGATTGTTGAATATAATCCAGACTAAACTTTGGAATTTTTTTAAGGATAATGGATAAGGTCGAAAAAGTTCGTTAAGGTTAACAAGCATGGGTCTTCTCGCTCTTTAAACCACCTTCCTAAAGCAATATCAGAAATGAGATTTTTGATTCCAATCAACTTTTCAAGTGTTACAAACCTTTTAGATTGTATAATCTCTTCAAATCAAAATGTGGTTTTTTTGTTTCTCAGTAGGACGTATCATACAGGTGTGTCTCGATTCTTGCAGTTTTGTGTATACTACTTATGGAAGGGATTCAAGTTAAAATTTGTGACATGGATGGCATGAGTCACTCTCTTGTGTTCTTTGAATAGAAGGATGGAAGCCATGTTAAAAATTGAACAAGTAATCCTATCTCAGTCATGAGGTTTGAAGATAAGGTATTGATAAAGACTAATTCGTGATCTAGTGGACTTGTTAGGAAAGTGATTGTGACCCTGAGTTATAGGGACCTTACTATCGGAGACGATAGTCCTCAAAACACCTCAAAAGCAAGTTCCTGATCAAATAGATAGTGATGAAAAAGTTTCTAAATAGGGGAAAGAAAGAAATCTGGTAAGAGGAGGGAAGGAAGGGAGGGGAAATTGATATTAACGCCAGCATCTAGCCAGTCAAAGTGGACTATACTTGAGCATGGAAATGAGACCCTCTCTCCTTTAAAAAAAACCACTCAAAGAAACGAAGAATAGAAATACCTTCGTAGTGAGTTATAATGCCTTAGGTATTTTGTGAGTATTTTTTCATAGCACGAAGTCTACAATCCAGTATGTCATTGGCGCTATATGATAGTGAACTTTGGTCCCAAATGCCTACCACCCTCCATGACAATATTTTTCTTCAGTTGGTAAGAGGTTTATATGGTGAGATGTCAAAGTTCCCAACCTTCCTTTATTTTTTCCTTGACCTTATCATTGTTAATTACATTTATACACAATGGATTTCAACCCATTCTTTGATAATAGGGTTTCGTATTTTGTAACAATCAAGTAGGACTGGGATTTTTTCGTAAACCCTGAAGGGATCGTGTCATCAAATGAATGGAACTATGAAATTATTATTAATTCACCCTAACATGGTAGTGACACAAAGGTGAATAATGAATTGTGTAGATCCTTCAGATCTATGTCTAGGGTTTGCTCATTGAACCCTCGTTAAGACAATGCCTTGAATATCAAGCTAGGTGACGATGGTGGCATGTTATTAGACAAAACATAATGGTAGAACTTTGAAAATATTTATCCCGAGTCCTCTTGAAGAGTTTTGGAAGTTTTTTTGGTTGAGAAGTCTGTATAATTTTGATTCCTTGAGCTTACTCTCATACAAGAAAAACATGTGCGTCCTTGTTAATGGAAGTTTCTATAAGTAGAATTTTAGGTGGTTGTCTTTTGATGGTTATACGGTAATCTAAAGCTCAGGTCCAAGTATGGTGAAATTCTTTACACTATTTCCCTTGATGCCTTCAATATCATCCTCTGATTATTCTAAAGGTCTAAAGTTTAGAGCTTCATGAACTGTGAAGTAAGGATTGAAAATCTCTTCAGTCTCTATTTTGCTTCTTATGGTTGAATGATGTCCAATGAATAATTCTCATCTTGGAAGAGTAAGGATCCTAGTGTGTGAATAATACCTTCAATTTGAATAACATATTATTTTGTCAAACCCAAACAAAACTTGCCATCACTTTTAGGTGTAGCTCATCTGCATCTCCAATATGGTGTGGAAGTTACTTTGTGTAAAAGTGAATATAAGAGATCAATAAAATCATTTCAGCGCCTATTATACTTTCTGCGTTTATTTTCCTAGGTTACCTAATCATATACTCGCCCAAATCTATGTCAGATTTGTTACAAAGGGCCAATTTTTCAAGGGTAAGAGAATTGTCGTTTGTTGTCAAATGTGTTTAAGGTTTTCATTGTCATTATTCATCTCAGGGTCTTAACAGACCTGACATGTACTATACATGTAAATGAAACGTGAATAGTGTTGTGATAAATTTTTGACATATTATTGTTTGACTAAACCTATAAGATTCCTTGTACGAGCATTAGTGGCAAAGATGAAAGTTTCTGAAAGTAAAGTTGAAAAGTCATGTCTTGGGTCCCCTCTATTTTCAATTACACTTATTTTTTGTGTAAATATTTGTGGTTGAGGCGTGGTAGAGAGTGTGATGTATGTTGTAGAATGTTCCCTTTAAGGTCAGATAAGGTGAGACTGCAACTTGATGAAGATAAAAATGAGTATGATTGTATGATTTTGTATGAAAAGAGTGCAATTGTTTTTGTTAGGATACATTTTTTATCCTATTATTAATTAGCATAGTAAGTTATTTATTAATTTTATGAATGAAAGAATCAATATGCGAATGGTTATTAGGGTTAAACAACCATATTTGTCCTGTTTGCACATTGTTATATGGTTAAACTAATTTTGTCTTTATGTTAATTTTGCTGCCGCGGATGTTTTGAAGCTTGGAAATCTGGTTTTTTGGTTGCACCTGTGCAACTCTTTTCCCGGAGGTATGTGGACTGTGAATAGCTATAACTATTACATCCATTCTCGGTTAATTGTTTACTGATTGAGATCAATACAATATCCACAGCGCTTCGTCCCTATTCTCAATCTACCTTTGGTACCAACGTGAAATTCGGCCCTGTAATGTGTGGAAGAGAAGCCCAGAGAAAGAGGAGATTGGAGACGTATTTCTCCAAGATGTCGAGAGCCTGGCACTCGTTCAAACTCCAGCCCCATCCCGCCCTCCGCCCCCATCATCACTGTTCCTTCAGGTACTTGGAAGCAACTTTTTTTTTTTTTGCACTGGTGCAACTCATCACCAGTCAAAAAATGGCTACAGTGGTGTGGGGGTATTGAATTGATTTTTTTCTTTCCCTTACAACAGGGTTTGATTTCTGCCTTTAAGGTATCTAAGAATTTTGTTTTGGAAGGATTGCTTTTTGTCTGTGTAATGACCTGCAGGTAACAAACCGAGCAAGAAAATAAAAAAAGAAGAAAGATTCGCCCAAGCTGTAACATATAGCAGTGGGAGTGAAAAAAAAGATTTTTTGAGCATATCCCCACTGTCTCATCCCTGCACGGCCTGCAATCAAGGAATTTTTGGTTTTTTGAGCTAAGAAACGCCTTTGCTGTCTCATCACCACGGCCGCTTCTGACTTCCGCATCCACTGCCACATGGCAAAAAACATAAAAAGTGCGGGCCAGCATGTAAAAAAAATCCGCGCCGCAAACCCGCAAGTAAATGAAGGCAAACAACGCAAACGTGTCCATTTCTGTCCCCACGGCACTCGCGGCCGGTCCAAAGAAGACAACAGCAAAACTAAGCAAAGCAAAAAGTACAAAACTGCCATCTTTTAATCTTCCACGGCCTGTACACAGGGCCAAATCAAAAAACAACCAACAAAAAAAAACGGGCGGCGCCCCGGCATGAAACACGCGCCAGCAATGAAAATGCGGCATGGCCATAAGAAACAACAAGCATAAAAGATAAAACGCGCCCCAAACGGAGAAAAACGCGCCCCAATCACAAAAAACGCGCCTGGGAATGATATATGGCGGCTGAGAAAAGAAATAAAGTCTCAGATCCGTTTTTTGGCAATAGACCCTAAAAACGCCCTTACAGCAAGCATGCGCCACGTGGAATTCATTTTTCAAGAGGTAAGGTCAATTTATTTGACAATAAATACAAATTTTTCTTTACATAGTCCAGCGCCAAGTGGCCAAGTTGGTTATGATGTGCCTTAGGAGTGAGGTTTTGAAGATCAAATCACAAAAAACACTCAAAAACTCTCCTTTTGCAATACTGGCGGAAATTTTGGCAGAACTGCTAAATTTGCAGTTTTTTGAAATTTAGTTATCAACTAACTAATTTAAGCGGAGAATCCCTAAATTGGGTAATTTCTAATTTGCAGGTTGTCATAGTCAATTGCAAACTTTGTAACTACTCAAAAAGTGGCAGAATTGTAATAAAAAATAATAAAAAATTGGTTCTGTAACACTCACGAGATCCTAGATCTCATTCGCAGCGTTCGGTATATACAGTGCCTCTGGGAAGCGCTTACGGGTAAAGCCGTCGCGACTACTACTGCACTTAATGCCTAATATAGCTGCAACAACGTCGTCTGGGCATCGTCCCTATAAATCGACGGGGAGTAATAAGGTCACAGTGCACACACTATGAACCATCCCATCCGTCTGTGAACGATTGCAAGACATAAATCTGGACTGAGAAATTATCCGAGTATATAGCGAAGTTACGCGCGCGTATGAGGATATTTCTTTGAGCCGGTGTCAATAATCGCACAGACCCCATCAGTACTGTCTTGGTACCACGTATCGAATTCTTTCACGTACGTTAACGCCTCTTTCACGTACCGCCGGGTATATAGAAAGGGCGAGCTTCTTCCACGTACCGACGGGTATATCGGAAGGGCGCGTATATAGAAAGGTTCGGTATATCGGACTGACGGTATATAGATTGGGAGACCTTATACCTGGAGTGATAAGAGCCAAACCCTGTCAGTGATCTCTGCAAAATGGGCACCAATGCCCCCAAATTTTTTCTTCCAGATTCACAATTGCTCAGAGGAAGCAACTATGCTGCTTGGAAGACAAAAATCAAGACACAGCTTGAGTTTGAAGAAATCTGGCCTGTTGTGACTGGTACTCTAACCAGATCACCAACTGATGCAACACAACAACGACAATTTGATAGAGCGGATCAAAAAGCAAAGCTCATCATCTTGTTTGGAGTATCCGACGATGTGCAAGTCCACATTCGAGATGCCACATCAGCAAAAGAAGCTTGGGATAAGCTGAGCACAATATATGAGGCCAAGAACAAGAATGTCATACTCAATTTGCAGAGTCAGTTACATACATTGAAATTCAAACAGAATGAGAAAATTGAAGCCTTCCTAAGAAGAGTTGCAGAGTTGAGGGCTTCACTTCTAGCCCTAGGAGAAGAGGTCAAAGATGAGTCTCTCGTTCCCATTGTTCTGAGAGCTCTCCCTTCTTCTTACCGAATTTTTGTCACAACTCTAAACTTGTCAGATATGACAATTAGTTTTGACAAGCTAGTAAACCTACTGCAACAAGAGGAAGCAATGCACAACAAGGATGATGAAGAGGAGCAGGCACTGTCTTCACATCAAAAATGGAAAGGAAAAGGTAAAGGAAAACCTAAATCCTTTCAGAAGTCCCCTCATCAAAATCAGTATCATGGGGACAATCAACAGAAGAAGCAATGTCCAATTTGCAAAAGAGCACATGACTTACAAGATTGTTGGTTTAACACATATAAGAAAGGTTCATCAAGCAATTCTGGACCACAACAACAACAAACTTACAAGGGACAGTCAAACAACTATCACGGGCAGAAAAAGGGGAACTGGAAAAGAAGACCCCACCAGCAAGGTAATATTGCTGAGCAACAAGATCAGTCAGACAATGAAGACTTCTTGTTCACTGCTCGATCAAGTGAACCATCCACGTCATCTAGTGAAGTCTGGTATGTTGATTCGGGAGCCACTCGACACATGACCGGCCACAGAGACTGGTTTATTTCAATGAGGGACACGCCATCGAAAAATCATGTTTCGTTGGGAGATGATTCTTCATATACAGTACAGGGGATTGGAAACATTTCTCTACCCCTTGGTTCACACAAATGCAAACTATCAGATGTTCTATATGTCCCTGGGTTGACAAAGAACCTTCTTTCAGTCAGTCAACTCCTAGATCACAACCTGAAAATTGAATTTGATAGTCAATCCGGCAAGAAAATCTGTTTGATTCGAGATAAATCCAGAGGCTCGAAAATAATTGCAAAAGCCTCAAATGTGGGAAGAATGTTTCAACTTGATTTCATTCACAAAAATGATCAAGCACTCGTGGCTAAAAACTCCACCTCAGCTCAGTTGTGGCATAGGAGATTTGGTCATGTAAGTTTCAAATATCTCGACACACTTTGCCGGTGCAATATGGTACATGGGCTACCATCTCTTCAGAAGGATACAGACAAGTGTCCTCACTGCTTAGCAGGGAAACAACACAGAGTTTCATTCCAAACAAGTACTTTTCGAGCTCATGGAAAACTTGACCTGGTTCATACCGATCTGTGCGGTCCAATGCAGCCAAGTCATTCAGGGTTCCAGTACTTCATGCTCTGTGTTGACGACTATTCATGAAAAATGTGGATTTTTTGTCTTCGCAAGAAAAGTGAAGCCTTTGAAACATTCAAAAAGTTTAAAGTGGTAGTTGAGAAAGAAACTGGTCGTCACATCAGAACTCTCCGCTCAGATCGAGGGGGGGAATTCACCAGTGATGAGTTCAGAGACTATCTACAAACTCACGGGATTCGTCGACAAATGCCTCCTCCACACACACCGCAGCAAAATGGTGTTGTTGAGAGAAGAAATCGTACTATCATGGAAATGGTGCGATGCATGATCGATGATTCCGGACTTGCAAAGACATTTTGGGCAGAAGCAGTAAAAACAGCAGTGTATTTGTTAAACAAAGCGCCCACAACTGCTCTTGATGAAATTACACCACAAGAAGCATGGTCAAAAAGGAAACCATCCATTGCACACCTCAGAGTATTCGGGTGCAAAGCCAGCATGCACATACCCAAACAGAACAGAAAGAAATTGGACATGAAGTCACAAAATCTCATCTTCATTGGATACAGTGAAGAGACTCTTGGGTACAGACTGATGGATCCTAAGACCAGAAAAGTCTACACAAGCAGAGATGTTGAGTTTTTCGAGAAGAAGGAAGTAGAGACTCCTCCTCCGGACTCGCAAGATGTAGATTTTTCACCAGTTGTAAAAACTGAAGCAAATGTTCCCTCAGAAGATGAAAGTGATGATGGGGATGATGGTGTTGATCAGATAGGACCACAACCCATGGGAACAGCTCAACGTATGCCTAAATGGTGTACAAGCACATTACGAGATGCAAGACTGGATGCTCCACCGGATACATCCACCCCTGGACCACGGACTCGCAGTAAAGCAAGAGAAGAAGTTAACTTTGCTTTGATGAGTAGAGTTATTGAAACAGACGAGCCATCTACAGTCCAGGAAGCCCTACAGTCAAAAGCTTGGAAAGATGCCATGGATTCTGAATATCAATCAGTGATGAAGAATAACACTTGGCAGCTTGTCGATCTTCCACCAGGGAAGAAACCCATTGGTTGCAGATGGATATTCAAAACTAAGTACAAAGCAGATGGGACAGTAGACAAGTGTAAAGCAAGACTTGTAGCAAAGGGGTACGCACAGAAAGAAGGCATTGACTATGAGGAGACATTTGCTCCCACAGCTAAGATCAAAACGATCAGGATGATCTTTGCTCTAGCTGCTCAGTTTGGATGGAAAGTTCACCAGATGGACGTAAAAAGTGCCTTCCTGAATGGAGATTTGCAAGAAGAAGTCTACATGACTCAACCTGAGGGATATGTAGTACCTGGTCAAGAAGAAAAGGTATGCAGACTCAGGAAATCTCTGTATGGCCTCAAACAGGCACCCTGGGCATGGTACATCAAGATTGATGAGCATCTCGTACAACATGGATTTGTCAGAAATCCATACGATCCCAATCTCTACCTCAAAAAGCAAGGGGGGGAAATGGTGATTATTGTAGTTTATGTCGATGATCTAGTCATCACTGGAAGTTCAGTGAAGATGATTGATGAAACAAAGAAAGATCTTAAGCGATCATTCGACATGACAGATCTCGGGCTTATTCATTAGTGTCTTGGACTGGAAGTATGGCAGAAAGAGAATCACATATTTGTTTCTCAGATGAAATATACCAAGACAATGCTCGAGAAGTTTAGGATGATGGATTGCACACCAATTGCTACACCTATGGAGAACAGATTACAGTTATCTCGTTCAGATCCATCTCCTGAGGTAAGTGCCACTCTCTATCGGCAGCTGATTGGGAGTCTCATTTACCTGACCTACACTAGACCAGATATCAGCTTTGCAGTGAGCTATCTATCCAGGTTCATGCAAGAACCCAAAGTTTGTCATTGGAAAGCAGCAAAGCGCATCTTGAGATATCTCAAAGGATCAGTGGATCTTGGTCTAGAATACAAGAAGAATGAAAACTTCTTCTTGACTGGATATTCGGATTCAGATCATGCAGGTAACATTGATGATAGAAAATCCACTTCTGGATTTGTATTCTTTATGGGATCTGGACCAATATCATGGGGAAGTAAGAAACAACACTTTGTTTCTCGCTCTTCCACAGAAGCCGAGTATCGTTCTGCAGGAGAAGCTGTCTGTGAAGCGATTTGGCTACGTCGCATACTGGAAGGACTTGGAATACCACAGGACAAACCGACCACCATGTATGTTGACAACGAAGGTGTTCTCAAACTTGTTCGCAATCCAGTTTTTCACGAGAGAACAAAGCACATTGAAGTTCAGGTTCATTTCATACGCGAACATGTATTGAAGCACAACATCCAGCTTCAATTTTGTCCAACAGCTGAACAACGAGCAGATATTTTCACAAAGTCACTTGCACGTGACAAGTTCGAGTTGTTCAGAGCATTTCTCTCCTCATCTCTTCAGACAATGCACAATTAAGGGGGGGAATGTTAGGATAAATTTTATTATCCTATTATTAATTATGCATAGTTAGATTATTTAATTAATTTTATTAATTAAATAATAAATATACTGTTGTATGGTTAATCAACCATATTTGTTTGTATTCAGATTGTTATATTGTTTTAAACAATATATTTGTCTTTTTCTAATTCCTGCTTCCCGGATGTTATTGGAAGCTTATTCATTTTGGCATTTGGTTGCACCTGTGCAACTTATTCTCCTGTGTGTATTTGGCTGTGCAATATCTATAAATATTGCAGCCCATTCTCTGTAATTGTTTATTGATTGAGATTAATAAAATATCACAGGCTTCCGTCCCTGTTTCTCAATCTACAAAGCTTAGCCTAATAGGCAGCCATACCAACCACAAAGGCCACCTAATCCAGCTGAAAATATAAATCAAACAAGGCCTCCTACCAATAGATCATTTTAGCCCTACAATCCAAATGCCATATCTGCCTCTAAGGCATTGGTGCCAACACAAAACAACATTGCTCAGGAGTATGACTGGTGTTTTCCATGCAATGAGCCTCATAAAAAATCCATGTGCTTCAATGGTGCTTTGAATCAAGCATTGATGGTGACAACTACTGGTGTGGAGGGTGAGGGCAGTCAAGGAAACAACCAACAACAAGAAGCATTCCAACAACAATCAGCCCCAAATGACACCACATTGGTAAACTGGCAAGCAGAAGATTTTTGTGGCATGAACCAGGTAGTTTCTCAAGGTGTTGCAGCCAACACAAGGTCAAAAAGGAGGAATTTGGGTGAAGAACAGCCATTAGCCCCAACCAATCCACAACCTTCCATGGCTCCACAAGTGGTTGGCAAACAAAATCCGGTTGTAAATGTACAAGGGCAGCCAAGAAAAGCCCCTAGGACAACTCAAATACCAGTTATTGCTGCCCATGTGCAAGGAGTGAATGTGCAAACCAAGGGACAACAAAGAGATCCTTCATCACCATTCAGTATCATTGATCAGATGAAGAAGACAAATGTTAATATATCAATGTGGGAATCCCTATCTATCCCAGGCCAAAGAGATTTGCTACAAGCTGCCATGAAGGACTGGCCAACTTCGAATCAGCAAGTTCAGATGCAAGAGAAGGTACTTACAAATGCTGCCCAGCCTGAGGGAAATCATGGAGGACAGCAAGGTAAAATGTTGAAGCCCCCTCCTTTCTATGTTTCATTGATCATTGGAAATCAAGTTAGTGCACAATTGCATGATAGATTCCGGGGCAAGTAGCTCAGTAATGCCTAAACAAATAGCCGATCAGCTAGGGCTCCAGTATGGGACAGCAGTAGCAACAGTTGGAGTGATTAGAAACTTGAGTCTTACCTTGCATGCATGTCCAAATGTTGTTGTTTTACAAGATGTATCAGTCATATACCTTCCACCACTCTTTCCCTATGCTTGTCAAGGGACTTCACAGCCAAGATTGGGGGATATTTGTCTGCTGATTGGTCACACATGCTGTTCAGAATGAGGTATGGAACTAAGGCTACAATCAGGTCTGAACCTATTGCAAACTTTCACATTGAGCCTTACACTCCAAGTCAGATCTAATGCCAATTGCTCAGCATTTGATCAAGAAGATCACCCAAGCACTGATGAAGCTGACACCAAGGTTGGAAGCATCCCAGATCTAACTCTTGATGAATGGGCAAACAAGGTACATGCTTTTGATCCTTATCAAGAAGTAGAAGAATCTGAGCTAGGGGTCTATTGCATACATGAAGAAAATCAGCCTATTCCTAGCATCACCAAGCCAAACCACAAGGATGACAATGAGGTATGGACGGTTTTTTTTTTTGATGGATCAAGGAGTAGACAAGGTGCAGGAGGTGGAGCCATGCTTGTTTCACCTCAAGGAGTAAAGTACTATTCAACTTTTAGATTTCAGTTTGCATGCTCCAATAACACTGCTGAATATGAAGCCTTGGTGCAAGGGATGCATTGGGAAATAAAGAAGAAAATAAAGAACTTGCAAGTCTTTGGTGACAGTGAATTGATTGTAAATCAGGTCAAGGGACAACATGCTACCAAGAATGATCTACTCAGGTGCTACAAGAATAGGGTGTGGGACCTCATGGAAGATTTTGAAGGTTTTGGCATCAAATCCATTCCTAGGAAAGAGAATCAAGCTGCTGACAGGCTTGCAGCAGTAGGGGCAGCCTTTGACATTGTGGAAAGCATTCAAAAAGACAAGGTATAGCCAAACATCCATGTGATTGTGAGGCCTTCAGTGCCAGATAACAATGTCAGTTGGCAAGTGTTTGAGAATGACCAGCAAATCATCCATTTCTTGCAAGAAGAAGCTGAGTTCTCAGCCAAGAATCAAGAGAAATTGGAACAGCAGTATGGTGACCAAGTGGTACAGCTGAGAACTAACAAGCTACCCAAGGGACTTATCACTTTGGAGTCCATTTTTAACCCCAATGATCAATTTAGAAAGGAGAAAGCAAACATTCAGGTCAAGAGAGAGGATTCAGTACCCATCTTGGTAGAAGAGAACAAACCATTGCAAATTGGAAAGATGACAACTGAACAAGAAAGGTATGAGTTCATACAGCTGTGTCAAGAGTTCCCTGATGTGTTTGCTTGGAGCTATGAAGACTTGAAAGGTTTCAATCCCAACTTAGCTCAGCATACCATTGAATTGGATCCAAATACTAAGCCTGTCAGGCAGAAACAAAGACCAGTCAATCCACACATGGAGCCTCTCATGAGGAAAGAATTGGACAAGCTGATTGAGTCAAGGATCATATTCCCAATCAAGCATTCTAGTTGGGTTGCCAACTTGGTTCCAGTCAGAAAGAAGAGTGGAGAGATCAGATTGTGTGTTGACTTCAGAGACTTGAATAGAGCCTCTCTCAAGGACCATTACCCACTCCCTTCCATGGAGAAAATCTTGCAAGTTGTGGCTGGCTCCGAGAGGTTTTCACTACTTGATGGCTACTCAGGCTACAATCAGATTATGGTGAAGGAAGAAGACCAGTTCAAGACAGCCTTCACAACCAAATGGGGAACTTTTGCATACAGGAAGATGCCATTTGGGCTGTCCAATGCTGGTGCTACCTTCCAAAGGGCAATGGACATGGCATTCAAAGGTTTGATTAACAACGTGGTGCTGATTTACCTTGATGATATCACTGTTTTTTCCAAAAATACAGCAGACCACCTCTCTCATTTGAGACAAGTTTTCACAAGGTGTAGGAGATTTGGAGTGTCTTTGAATCCTAAGAAGTGCATCTTTCTTGCACATGAAGGAAAGATCCTTGGCCATATTGTCTCCAAAGAAGGATTAGCAATTGATCCAGAGAGGGTTGAAGCCATAAGAGCACTACCATTGCCAAGCCACAAGAAGGCCCTTCAGAGTTTCTTGGGAAGGATAAACTTTGTTCGGAGGTTTGTCCCAGATTTTGCAGCCCTTGTCAAGCCCATCACCAAAATGTTAAAGAAGAGCATGGCTTTCAAGTGGACAACAGAAGGCAAGGAGATTTTTGAAGCAATCAAAGAAGCCATCTCTCAAGCACCAACTCTCATCAACCCAGACTTCTCCAAGGATTTCATCCTCTATGCATTTGGAGGTAATGACACTATTTCTGCCATTTTGGTACAGCAGAACAAGGATAATGATGAGCAGCCAATTGCCTTCTTCAGCTAGAGCCTAGATGACTATGAGGTGAGGTACTCTTTTATTGAGAAGCATGTGCTTGCAGTAATCAGAAGCTTGAAGAAATTCAAGCATTTAGTCTCAAACAACAAGGTCCAGTTGCTGGTCTCACATGCTGGGGTTAAGGACTTCCTCCTCAACAAGGATTTGAATGAGAAAAGGGTAGGTTGGATCACCCGTGTCATGGAGTATGACATTGAGATCAAGATCACCAAGCTGGTAAGAGGGAAAGGATTGTGTGAGCAGCTGGTTTTGGGGAAGCAAAAAGAAGTATGCAATGAAGAAGAGGCTGTTTTGACAGTCCAAGACAGCCATGAGCCAAGTGGCAATCAAGAAGAAGACAATGCTGCCCCCACTCCTTGCTGGACCCAAGGTATTATACACTTCCTAGGCACAGGCCTATGCCCTCTGGAGATGAACAAGACCCAAAGGAGACACTTCAGATTGCAGGCTGTCCCATATGCCATTGTTGATGGAGTTTTGTTCAAGAAAGATGTGAATGGAGTGCTCCTGAGATGCATTAGCACAAATCAGATTCAAAGGGTGTTGGAAGAGTTCCATGGTGGACCAGCTGGTGGTCATTTTGCACCAAGAGTGACAGCTCTAAAAATCATGAAGGCTGGTTATTATTGGCCTAAAATTTTCAGTGATTGCTATGCATGGATCAAGAGGTGTAAGAATTGTGCATTCTTCACAGGAAAAGAGAGACTTGCTGCCCTTCCATTGCATCCAATCTCAGTTGACCAGCCATTCATGCAATGGGGTTTGGACTTCATTGGAGTCATTAATCCCAATTCAAGCCAAGGGCACAAATGGATTTTGACAGCCACAGACTACTTCACCAAATGGACAGAAGCAGTAGCACTCAAAGAAGTAAATGAGTCTAGCATCTTAGACTTTTATGAGGGGATAACAACCAGATTTGGTGTACCTGCTACAATAATCTCTGATAATGCATTGGCATTCATTGGATCTAAGGTGACTGAGTGGGCTGTCAAGAATGGGATCTACCTAAGCACTTCATCAAACTATTACCCTCAAGGTAATGGCCAGGCCGAGTCTACAAACAAGAACTTGTTGAGGATCATTAGGAGGACTCTTGATGAGAATCAGAGGTCTTGGCATACCAAACTGAAATCAGCCTTATGGGCTGATAGGATAACTCCCAAGAGATCCACAGGTAACTCTCCATTCAGGCTTGTCTATGGAAGAGAGGCAATCTTGCCCATGTCACTTGAGTTGCCAACATTGGAACTCATGAAGCAGTTGGAGTTGCTAGAGTTTGAGCCCATGGAGGTGAGGTATGCAGAGTTGATGGAGCTGCAAGAGATCAGAAATCAGGCATCCCAAGCAATGGAAAAGGATCAAGCTTTGATCAAGAAGACCTTTGATAGGAAGGCCAAGGATAGATCTTTTCAAGTTGGAGATCTAGTGTTGAAATGGGATGTGGATAGAGCAAAACCGGGAAGGCATTCAAAATTTGATGCCATTTGGAGTGGCCCATACATGGTCACAAAGTGTAAGAACAACAATGCTTTCCAATTGGCCTCATTGGATGGTGAAGAACTACAGATGCCAGTCAATGGAATCTATCTCAAGCGTTGCTTCTAGAGGGAAATTCACTACCTTGTAAATATTAGATTAGATTTTCATTCCTCCAAGTGCTTGTGCACATTGTTTTGCTGTAGGTTAGTTTTGTTTTCCCTAAGTGCTTTGGCACAGCTTGCTATCCATGGAGATGTTTTGCAGTCCTTGCTTCCATCAGGTGATATTCCATCTTCCTCCTTGCACATTCTAAGTCAGTTGGGGTTCTAAACAGAATATTTGATGACTCCATGCCCAATGGACTGCTTCAGGAAACTGGTATTTTCATCTAGCAGGCAGATGACCCCGCTGAGTCACCAAATTGTTATCCAAAATTCACCCCCAGGGTAATTTTGATAACATGCATCAAATATTCAAGTCCCAGGCAAAATAGATTGATTCAGGCAAAAAAATCATGTTTCTGGGGTCCCCTCGGCCTTTTTCTAACTCTCCAGAAAGAAGAAAAGAGCAAGTTCTGAAAAAAGGGTGAAAAAGTGGCAAAAAAGCAAGCTTGGCCAGAAAAAATCATGAAAATTGGCTAAGTCCTAGTCCACGCAGTCTAGGGACATTTGGGACGTCGGCGTGGAAATCGGCCGAAATGAGCTCAGGTGGTCCAAAGCAAAGGGACATTGGGACCAGGGCCGAAAAGGAATGCGAAAAGCCGCGAACCGGCCGAAGGAGGAAAGGAAAATCGACTAACTGCTGTGTAGAACAGGTTGGGACATCTGGGCCGAGGACGCGAAGGACATGAAAGGCCGAAGCGGATCAGCCGAAGGGGAAAGAAAATTACCAGACAGTTGGGACAGTTTTGTTTCGGACGTGGGATGCGGAAAGGGAAGGAGCTGAGAGCCAATCAAATGCCACAGGTACGTGCCCCGGGGAAAAGATGCCGGACAGGGAAGCCCGAATCGGCGGTTCAGAGAATTTGTCCCAGGCAGTTTAAGACATCTGGGCCAAAGGTACGCGAGGGAAATGTGGGACAAATGAGCCAGTTTGCACCGAGAATTAGGTCACCCACGTTCTTCGTGGATCGGAGCATTTCAAAGGGACATTTGGGACAAAGAGGACGCCAATGTTTCCAAAGGTGAAAAGGTTTGGAGGCTGGCCCGAGCCAATAGACACAGGACGTGTCCAATGGATAAGGGACAGTGGAATCATTTTGGGAGGACTTGAGAAATTTGGCAAAAGTTTTGGCCAAAAAGCTAAAAGGTGAAAGGATGAAGACCCTGTGCAGACCCTGTCGGACCAATCAAATCATGCCACGTGTCCCAAGTGGTGGGGACGCGGGGAAAAAATGGAAAATTTTCCAAAGCCAATAAAAAGTCAAAACTTTCCAAGGAAAACCCATGGGTAAGGGAAGGAGAGAGAATTTCATGATCCAAATGCCCTGACACGTGTCGTCCAGGTGGCAGAGCGCGGGAAAATTTCAAAACGCCATTTTTGGCCTGTTTTGTGCCCTAAATCTTCAGAATGGCCATATCTTTCGATCCAGAGCTCAGATTTGCACGTTCTTTATATCATTGGAAAGCTGGTAAAATTCTCTACATGATTCTTGGGTCAATCTTGAATTTTGGTTCAGTTTGGAGAGAGAAAATTAAGAAATGGCTCTGGCATGTTCATGGCCAGAAATTACGTTTCAACGACCAAATTTAATGCAGAATGGGTCGCATTCTCCTCCAATTCGGTCAAAAATGATAGGGTATGGGTTCGTAAGGTCCCCATACTGTTTTAATGCATTTGCAGTCAATGAGGAATGGGCTCCCATGTTTTGTATGTTTTCTCTCTCCTGGGCTCGACCCATGCAATGTAAAAGCCAGATTTGGCTCATTTCTTCAAAGGGGGAACATTTTTTGGCATAGCAAGCTTCTTCTTTCACCTTAGCAAGTGATTTTGCAAGAATCAGACCTCTTCAAAGTATTGTAACAGGTTTTCTACCTCTTGAGGGTTGTAATGCAAGGATTTTGACATTGGAAATGACAATGCAAGCTCTGTGAATGGTTTTCAGTCCTCTGTTTGTATTATTTGCTTCATTTCAGACCTAAATTACATCTTATCATCCTGTGTATGTTTTATGTTGCATTTTTGATCTGTGTCTATTTGCATGAACAAAAATGTTTCACCACTCCTTTTGGTGCATCACCATCTTTAGTTTAGTTTCATTTTTGCATTTCTATCCCTGTCTCCTTGCAATTTAGAGTAGGATTAGGTTTAAACCTCTGTAGTTTGTGCAAAATATAGATCTAAATCAGAGGAGTTTGAGGAACCAGCCTCTAATCTGGAGATTCCTCTCTCAGTTTCACAAGTCCCACACTTGGAGAGAGGTTTCCATGTTGTGCAATCACACTGGATGCCTAGAATGATCAACCTAGAAAGCCTGATCTGCATCCAGGGGTGCTGTGATTTGCAACAACATTACTCTACAATCATATTTAATTCATTTTTATTAAATTCTACATAGACTACTATCAAAGAAACATGTGGATAATAAAAAAATACAATGGTGTAATCATACATTTGATGCAAAAATAGGAACTAATCTTTATCATTTTACATTTTCCTCATATTATTACTAAAACTTCTACTTTCCAAATTCAATGGCTATCTCTCATTATATCTTGACAATTTATCAATGCCAGTCTAATTCACATCATCGAATAAATGGACAATAATGAAATGCAAATGCTATGCCTTCTACCAAAATTCAAATCTTTTTGCCCCTAAATGCATATTTATCTCTACACAACCACAAACTGATTTGCCATACCAGACTCATCTACATATTCACATTATTAATATCACCATAAATTTCCATTCATTTATGTTTAATGACCACCAAATCATCGCTTATAATGTTAATCCCATGATTGTCATAGCCCATAACAAATAATACAATCACAAAACAAAATTTAATGAAAAACCTTCGGTAAATAGTCCACCTTCTCCTATCAAGTATTTCCTTACATTACACCAATTGAATGTCATAAAATACTCCCACCATTCAAGATTCCTCCCCAGTCCTACTCCATTTTGTTTCCAATCATTTTTGTCTTAATGTAAACTAATTCTACTTCAATCTATTGATGGGGACACATCTCAATATTTATTAGGATGGTCTGTTGTTTACTTTTTACACATAGCTTCCATCACTTCATACTCAACCTTGTCTTTCATATTCATCAACAGTCAACTTCATTGATGATGCACTCTTGTCCTTCTTATTGAGCATATTGATGGATACTCTTATAATTTGAATATAAACATGTACTAACATTACATATTGCATCCACCACCTTATGTTTTACATACATATATTATATATCCAAAGCTCTATAGTTTTTCACACACTATTCTACATCTTAATCATTACATACTAATTACCATCATCACTACCATTTTATGGAACACATCACCATCTTAATTAGGAATCTTTAATTAGGGAATCAGATATATTTCATCATTAGTATTATCAATTGCTTAAAACACATTACATCATAGTCTTTTACATACATCATATACATTACCCATACATTTGGTACATATATTCATTACAATATGATTCACTCTTGTGCTATGTTCACTACTTGGATTGTTAGCATTTACATCCTATCACATCAACCTTCACACAACTACACAATAGACATTTATACACATCATGCATTTCACACATTATCCATAATATTATCTTTACATTTTACAACTTGACATCATTACATTTCATACATAATCTCACATGCTTATCTCATTATGCATCTTCAATGACAACTATACATCCTACAGATACACCTTACTTGACATTTCACATCACACATATGAAATTGCATTCTCATCCCCTATCTTTTACACTATTAGGCATACCTTATTCATATATCCTGATACCCACACATTTCACATACCTAATGATGCACTCTTATTTTTGTCAAAAAAATTCCCTTTGGTCTATACTTGACTATTGAGGGATTATACACTAATAAAATGGATCACTATCATGACTCACATTGCAATTAATCAGATCTATTTTCATCATTGCGACATTACTAGATGAAGTTACATACATAAATCCTACATCCTATTATTACATCTTTAGTCTATATATTTTATGCTATAATCATATCATTTTCATATTTACATTTTGATATATGCTTTAGGCTAAATCATCACACATTCATCTTGTTGCTGATAATCTTTGGGGCCATATCATCATTACATGTTCTATCAGGGTCTCATTTCACAATCATATAGTTTTACATGTTGCACAACATGGACATATAGATTAAATGATGCACTCTTGTTTATGGTTCATTCTTGACTGTTGAGGGGGTATAATAAATGAACCTCACTGCATACAATTCCATTCACTCAGGGGGCACGCAACTCCTATCATTCACTTTGCATTCCATTCCATCCATCCATAACATATTGCATATCTTAGTTACATTTACTCTTTATTCTTGTAGATGTTCACTTTATTACACATGCTAGATAGATAGCTTGTATTTCATTATCATTATCATAACACATGCACATTCACTTGAATTTCTAGTTGTGATACAGATTATACAGATCCATTACATGCAACATGGATGTCGCCTTACATACCTAGTACTAGTCCCACAATGGCTCCTGGGGGCATCCACATTGTACACTACAGGTGTTATTGTTTCATTTTATTTCTCATAGCAACTACTTTATTTTATACACACTTTGACATACTTTTTATATTTCTAACATGCTAACGGGTGCTTCATGTGCAAACATTTTTTATGCAGGGCTACATGGATATTATATTTACATTTTTTGTTACATTGTATTTTCATTGCTCTTTCATTATATGGGCTTTTGCCCTTTGTCTTATGTGCACACTTTATGTTTTTTAATAGATTGGCCTTGATTTTTTGACCATGAGTGGATGTCCCATGTTTGTAACCCATGATTTTCCCATGTTTATATTTTTTCTTGTCTACATGTGTACATTATCTTACATTACACATTGTCTTCATAGCTTACCTTGTTGATACATGCATGTTTGTTTCATACTAACACTTGTTTTGTCTAGCCTACTTTGTTTACATGTGCCTTGGTTTCTACCAAGCACAAGTTTTCCCCTATAGGTAGAATTTTTCAACAGTGGTTGGTCCTCTTTTGGGCCACATACTCCTATTAGTAGTGTGTTTCATGCACCCCAAAGGGGGGGGCATCATTTGGGTGAATCAGTCACCCCATTGGAGTTTTGCACACATGAGTATTGTACAACAAATACAAACTATTTAGGGCTTAAAATTAGACTTGGGTCTTATACTAACCTTCCCTGGAGCACCTATAACAAGAATGGGTCCTAGTTAATGATGGGTTCAACATAGTCTACAATGGATCTATTGATAAATACTTTTACAGGGAATGTTTTCCTTAACACATGCATGGTACACATTGGTGTTTTATTGCAGGGAATAGTTAAAGGTTAGAGGATAACACCAGAAGTTTCCTCTCTACACTATTCATCATGGTGTCAGGATCACCAAAAAACAAGGTATTATAGAGATCTCTATAGTTTTGGGAAGCAGTTAAAGGTTATGAGGATAAATCAAACTTTCTCCCTACACTTCTTCCTTAGTGGCGTGAGATCACCTTGAAAAAACTCACACTTCAGATATGATCCTTTCTACACTCTTTTTCTCATCATGAATTAGGTGCACATGTTCTTTTTCACAATTTTTCATTACATGTTTTTACATACAAATTTACATGGGTATTTACACATTTTTTACATATACATGTGTATTTGACTACTTGATTGTCTTCTCTTTTGTAGGTTCATCCGTATGGGAAGAAAGTAGTCAACATCAACTACAAAAAATGGGGTCATCACTATTACCAATCAACAGGTAACATCACACACATCAACATCTACACACATCAGAATTTCCACCCTAGGTTCATTCTCATCACTTTTTACACTTTTTTCCATCTTTAGTCTCCACACTCCAAATTTTTATCACTCCATGCTTTGTCTAGTCCCTTGGCACAATTTGATACATCAATCTACATGGATATCAGTACACATCATCTATATCTACTTTATGAGTATTTTTCTCACCAACATAAAGTGGGGGAAAATGTAGACACAAAATCATGCACTTTGGTCATTATCTAGTCTCGATCACATATTACTATTCATATGATTCCTAAGTAAGAAAACTATTATTAACCCATGTATTTGTCCACCTTTTTTATCTTTCTGGTTTTTGGTCTTCTTGGTCTTACTTGCCCAATCTAATCTTTTTGATTTCAAAAATTTTCATTTCTAGACACCAGCGCCAGCCTAGGATGACAGTGCCTAGGCACCCTCATCCCCTCTGGGTGCCCTTGGCCTCTTTTAACCTTACTCACTCTTTTTGGGTCCTTTCTAGTCATTTTTGAGCATCTTATCTTATTGGTAGTCAACCTTTTTGGGGTTAATTACGGCATTCAAACAAAGGAATCATATAAATATAAAGTTATGTGATCATAATAAGGGACAAATCACTAAGCATCTACTATCTCCACCTAAGGTTGCATCCATCAAAGACATCTATAACTCCATTTGCATCCATCTAGCTCCATCACAAGGGACACAAAGGCTGGTTCATCTACATCAACACTTCATAGGAGGGGATTCTATTATTTCTTGCACACACATTTTTACATTCTACATCTTTTACTTTGCTCGCTACTTCACAAAGTGTGACTAACACAAGAGAAACCTAGGCATGACAATTCCACACACACACACCATGATAACTACATTGGGTCTAGATGTAGTGCAAATGTAGTTGATAAGTCCATTCCATTTGGTAGTTGAGGACAAGTTCAACCCCTTCATTTGCATCTTTATTTTTTAGGATTTGATGTTTGTCTTGGAAAAGGGTTTTGTAGGTGATTCATTCATTCCATATTTAAGTGAGACATTTGGAAGTTCAAGTTGACATACATGAAAAAATAGTAGAAGTAAGTGCAAATTCCTTGACACCTCAGAGGATGTTTTTTGAAGCATCTACATAGATCCAAGGCATCCCATAATCAGACCAGGGCATGCCATACAGGACACCTCTATCCTTCTCTAGATGCACCCAGTCCAATAAAATATTTAGATCTACACTTTTTTTCAGGCTTTTGTGTGATGGTATTCCCATCTAGGAAAGTTCATCTGGTCTCCATTGTGACACAGTCCTGTAACCTCTTTAAATTAACTAAGGCTCTTTAGTAACCCTCTTTACACATTAGGGTTTCATTATTTATTTCTTAGCTTGCTTGGGTATTATTTCAGTATTTTAGTATTCATTTATTTACTAGTTAAGCTTGCATTAAATTAGGCTAGTATATTTACATTTTAGCATAATCATATTGCATCTCAAAGGCATAAAGATCATTACAAAGCAACACACACACACACACACACGTGATAAGAGATGCATCAATCTGCATACACATCATAAGAGGGGAGTTCACTATTTTCCATCACACACATTCTGCATACCTGGATCAGTCTAGATCTAGCCTGCTACAATAGTGCAACTTGTAAAAGGAAAACCTAGGGCATCATTACATACACATACACAAAAAACTACATGGATTCTGAGATGTAGTGCAGCACTCGGTCATAAGATCACTCTTTAGGTGACTACTGGGGTTGGTTTGATTCCCCATTCCACATCTTCTTCATTAGGTTTGATGTGGTTTGTGGTCATGTGTAACTAGTGATCTATTTTATAGGTTACATGTATGACGGAAGACATTGGAGTGAAACCAAAGTGATAAATGAAGATCAATAACGGATCTATTTTAGCCTAGAAAAGACCATATCCTCAACACATGTGTGGAGACTAGTGCCCATATTAGTCATTAGTTCCTAACCTCACCTGTCCTACCATGGGAATTTTTTTCTATCATATTTCTAAGCTCTAGAGGCCTCTGTGAGCCTTGATTACACTTTTCCTAGTCTATTCCTATAGTTTCTCAGTCTAGATCATCTCCAAGTTTCAATCATAATTTTCAATCACCCTAACACGTCCCGGGGATAGAAATTGGTGTCTCTTAATTTCTGTACTACGCATATAATCAAACACATGTAGGAAAAAATATATAATACAAATAATACAAATTTCTCTATTAAAGTAGATTTAATCGTGTCACTTTATTGTAACTTGTAGATTTTTCTTCCATTTCATTATAAGTGAATTAACCATGTGTAAAACATTAAGTAAAAAGACCCACATGAGTTTACATATAATAATTCATCAAATTAAAATAAGGCATTGCATTTAACTCATTAAACATTTGTTTATATTTTATCTATTCCATTCAATTACATTCCATCTATGTGAAAGAGAACACACTAAGTAATAATTTCATTTAGCTAGGTTTATCCAATTACCTAAACATAAACATCTATCTAGTTTTGTTAATTAGCTACATCATAATTAAAAATCCATGATAAGTATATGAAAGTGTATGTTTTCCATTTAACCATAAGTTTACACCATTACATAAATTTACATATCAAGTATAATATTCATCTTTCATTATATGTGAAATATTGGTTTCCTTTACATAGTTTCTTATATATAATATTTCTCACTATTTAATTATAATGTTTATAATTTATTTCATTGATATATAATACAATATATATCACCATATACAGATATAATATTTATTGTTTTATGACCGCAGTTACTTTGAAATGCACCCTTTGGAGAATGGTGTGATAACTCTCATTTCAATTGACAAAATGGAAATACTCCTAGGTTGTGGGTAACATGTATATTGGAGTGAGTCTCTAGAGAGGGCTAGTTACCCTAGTGAAATCACCTAAACTATTTCTATCTCCTAAGGCTAACTCTATACTACCAAAACTAACAAGGAAAAGGGAGAAGGAAGGAAGGAAGGGAAAAATTGAAAAAGGATGGTGATAGAATAGAATGTTTTGAGGATATATGAATTATTTGGATCACACAGATGAAGAAAGAGAGCCAAAAACATCGTACACTAACGACAAATGACTCTATCAAAGAAAAATTGATTCATAGAAGGGTTTGTAATGAGTTTTCACAAAACAAGAAGGGGCAGTAGATTTCTCCACAACAAAATACTACAAACAACCTACAAAATTCAATCTATGACTTGCAAATTAACAAAAAACTTCATGAAGATATGAAGGTTAAACTAGTAAACCAAGGATAAACACGTATTACAAAGATAAACATAAAAAAATCCTTTATTTCTCTAAGAGGTGGAATAATCGCAGAGAATCACTCATGACCCTTTCTTTCTCACCGAGAGTGAATTCCTCTAGAATGTGAATGAAGAGGAAAAATATTGTTTTGAAAATTTATTTTGAATATTTTATATAATATTGAGAGAGAAATATGGAAAGAAAGTAGACATGCAATTTTGAGTTTAAAAATAACAAAAACATTTGTGTTTTTCTTTATTTTCTCTTCTTTTATCTCGTTTTTATTAAAAATATCTTCTTAGTTTGATTTAATCAAATTTTGCATTTAAAAAATAATACCACACCTCCGAAAATATAAAAAGCATTCATATTTCTTTTGCATGTGTTGTTTCTCATTTTAAATATTCTAGAAGATGAGATGAGATGTCTGCATGTGTTTTCAAATCATGGACTATTTTTTTACATTATTCTCAAATAAAAATTTAACAATATCTAAATATAATAATTCCAACATGAATTACTCATTGATACCTTTCCAATAATATTGATTTTACATAATTTGGAGCTCTGGATTGAAATTTATGGCCATTTAAAGTTTTGTATCTTGGGAAGCATATGAATGTAACACATGGTTGCATTTGATTTATTGCTTGGATCACCTACATGTCTACATCCACCTATATGTTTTCCTTTTAATGTGTTCATCTCTCCTCTTCCACGTGTGCATCTTTCATTGGTTATAGGGTTAACTCCCTTAATTGTAGCTTTACCTTTCCCGCGCATGGACCCAAATGTATATTAAATTGAGATTATTCCATGGAATCGAGCTCAATGGAGTTAAATCACCCTAAGATTCACTGAAATGGTGATATGGTTCCCCCTTTGGATGCTTCGATCATGCCATGTGGCCACCTTTAATTCTACCACGTATTACTCTAGCCTTTCAAACCTTCCTACCTTCACGACATACCTGATACTCTTAATCCATTATGGATCATTCCGTGAGTTTGAGTCTACCAGGGCCTAAAATCTAAAATGAATCCTAGAAAATTTCCATGTGTCCTAGTTGATGATTTTGATGTTAAATTTGACTGGAATATTAACATCTTACAATTGTTTTAATAGATAATTCCATTTTAAAGGGGGGAAATTATCCAAATTAGTTAAGGGTTAATTTATGGTAATAATGACATAACCATCGGTTGTAAGAGATCCATCCTCATGTCGAAATAAATTATAAAATAAATAGTATCATTGTAATGATTTACCTCTAACTAAAACCCTTACATACCTCCGCTCATCTATTACAAAGTGAGAGTGTTCTTACCCTTCATGAGAAGGAATATGAGAGAAATCAATAAGGTAGTAGAGAATACCATGTGTAATATAGTCACCCAAAGTGGTAGATTTACAAAAAGGGTAGGAACATAACATCCTATAAATATTAAAATACTTTTGGCCAAAATACTTAGGATAAAAAAAAGTACACATTCCTAATAAAATCCAAAAAAATGCTAGGGCGTGATATAATTGTAACTGAATAATCATGTGGGAAGACCTTGAGTCTATCCACATTACACTCCTAACCCTTATAAAATATCATGTGCGATCCACTATAGTAATTTACTTTTCTCATTCATACAAGTCACCCTTAATCAAATAACACATCTCTCAAAACATTCCCTTTCCCCACCAACAACTCACAACAAGACGTATCTATCTCCAAAATAACAACTTGGGAAAAGTAGAACTAGAACACATACAACAATAACCTTCTCACATGTCCCATACAACATGTTCATATTAATTCTATAGGGATAGTAATCGTATTTTATAATCCCCAAACAATATAAAATAAACCATGAACATGACGCAAGTAATCGAAACCTTCTTAGATGTGTCATACCACCCCAAAAATTCATTGCAACAATCCTATGCCTATTTTTCCATCATATGCAAATTACTATAATTTATCTGTAATATTTTCCATGTGTCTTCCAATTATACATGTTCCAAGTTTTAATAATAATACTTCTTATAAGGTTTATAAATGATGTCAATGAATATAAAATATCTATCTCCTACCTTGTTGATATTAAAAGTGTAAATACATATTGTTTCATAATTCACATATTTAAATTCATTATGCCAAAAATATTTTATAATGAATACATTTAATATTATGATTAAATTTTAATATGTCATAAGGGTTTTCATCATTTACCTATTACTCTAGGTGTATAAATCACTTCCATTAATTCATTTGGCCTAATGATCTTATCTTTTGATTTTGTATTTAACATCGAGTATAATAATGTTGGAGACATATTTTGTCAAGAAAAAAATGGGAATTTCATCAATGCTCATGGGACTAAGTTCCTTTGCTTCAAGATGGAATGACTCCCATTTATTGAAAAGATGGAATTTGTACCCTAAATTATCTCTTGGGATGGTTCTAGACCAAGGAAAATGTTAGAAGCAAAATAGAATGAGAAAGGGATGAATTAGTTCTAAAAATTTTCATTTCATTTCCCATTACATACATTCATAATTTCATTAAACCATTTAACATCCATAACCATATGGGCACGTTAGGTGTGTATTAAGCATTCATAACAACATGAAACAAATAAGAAGACACATGAACACCATATACACATGGTAAAATATCAAGGGAAAGAAAATCCACTGAAACTATACTTATATTACACAAAGAAAATATTTTTAGTGAAGAACCAACTTCACAAGGAGCTCCAACCCTATTTTAGTAGAGCACTAACCCTATAAGTAGCATCAACCCCTAATTGAGTGAAGCACCCACTCCACAAGGAGGATAAAACCCCATAAGAAGATTAAGAACCAACTAAACCATCTGAATATGAATATCTCAGTCTTTTTTTTCTACCACAACTAATGGAGATTACAAATTAATCTCACACTTCTTCAAACACTCTTCAAACCCTCATTATCCTATCTCACTCTTTTTTCTTCTTTCACGGAATTGATTTGGATTCAAACTCTAGAATTCACAGAGCTTTAACCTTATTCATATTTTTACACACATCCTCAGCTCTTATTTCATGCCCTTGAACCACTTTCAAACTTCCTCAACTAAGGTTTGTTTTTCTCTCTTGTTCAACTAGATAAAAATTGAACTCAAAATCTCACTTATATTTGCATTTCCATTTCAAAAACATATGATAGTCAGTAATCATAGATAAATTTACCTTAAAACAAGAAAAAATAAAACATCCACAATAACTATGTAGGTCTGGCCATGCTCAAACACACTAAACAAGCTCAAAAATGGCTCAAAACCCATCACCTGGATCATAAAAGACCACAAACATCATCACCATGATTAGTCAAGCTCCAAAATTACTCACACATGTAAAATATGACATAAAAATACCATCCATGGTCATATAATTATTTTACTAAATCAAATTCTTTCATAATTCTACTCAAGAAGGCTCATATCCTTCTCAAAACACGACTGTTCCAAGAACATAGTCTTCACCTATTGGGCCTCAAGACCATACCAAGAACACCTCAAATATGGAATGTAACCAATAATTGGAAATAAAAAAATTTTATAACACATACATTCATGATAGATCTCATGAAACATTCATACATGAAAACCACACCAACTTTCCTCTTCACCAAATTAAGCTTTCCAGAAAGTATTTTTAAGAACTCAACTAGTTTGCACCCTTGCTGCAACTTTCAAGACCTCCAAAATTTCCTTCAATAGGGAAATTTTTTTTATTCTTCACTCTCCAACTTATATAAAACATAAAATAATCCATCTCATTTATCTTCTACCTCCATCTTCTAGCAAAGTAAATCCTATCCTAAAAACAAACAACCTTTTTCTTCACAAACTGAGATGGATGACCTATCAAATCTCATCATAAATAACAAACCATATACCATTGGAAATATATATTAAATATTATTTCCATAAAACATTAAATTTCCTTCCAACTCCAAGTGGAATTCCTTCAACTAGGTCCATCTCTGAAACTCTTCATTTAAGCTTTTAGGACTCAAAAACTAGTCTTGAGGTCAACTTGCTCCATCACCTCCAAAATCACTTTAAATATTAAAAAAATCATGTAACACTCTTAGAAATGTTTTCTAATCACTCATAAACCTTCAAAAATCATGAATAAACTCAAAACAATCACCTTACCTCATGAAGCTTCTCAAGACCATGTATAACTAAGCATCTCCCATATTTGACCTTCAAAGATCAGGTCATAACTTTTCATACCTTACAAAATATCAATTTTAAAAAATCTCTGAACTAGGATAACAAAAAAACTTGAACCAAGTCTTAACTCCACATGTATCTCATGCAATTCCACTTTTACCACACAACTGCTCCAAACTACCCCAAAAATTAGTCTTCATAAATATGGCACACTTTTCCCTTTACGACCCCAACCATGAACTAAAACTATCATGGAAATGTAGAAAAAAATCCCTCGATAAAAAAAATGTCAATTTATTTCATACCTTCTTTGAGAAACTTTTCCACAAACTGAACTTCTTTAGAAACAAGCATTTTTTAGTCAGGCCCACATATAGTCACAAACACTACCATACCCTTTATGGAAATATGGAGGAGTCCTCCAAAACCTCCAATCATCAATATTTGGAAAAGTAAATCAAAATAGACTTCAGTATACTCCTTTCTCCAAGTCACTTTTAGCTAGGGTTTTAGCTAGGGTTTCAAATAAACTTATCTTCTTAAAAATCATTCATAAAACCATGATGATAAAACCACCTCATTATTTTTGTCTAAACCTTATTATTCTATGGAAAAAAATATCCCCAAAATCCTTTGGGTCCCATGCAAAGCATACAATCCACAATGAAGCATCAAAAGGTCAACTTTTACCTCAAAATCACACTCTAGAAAACTTGGTTTTTCCAAAATGTCATATCTTACAAAATTATTCTTCAGAATGACTGAAACTTGTTCATCAAGCATCATAACAACATCTCTAACTATCCATACTCACTATATATCTCAAATATTCCTAGAACTCTCAACCATAATGAGTTACCTATGTAATCATAACCTTGTAATCACTTGCTTGCTTCCCAAGGACCATGAAATACCACCAAACCTCATGATAACTGACCTAAAACTCATCATAAATTCCATTCTACTTCACCATGATATTAAAAATGCTTTGACAAGACTAGATCTCCAAAACTCATACCTCCATACCATTTTGCATGCTCTAAGGACTAGGAATAGGCCTAGAATGACTACTTCACACCATGACAAACCATGAACTGACCATGATGATCTCTTACAGACTCATTAACACCTCTTAACACTAAACCAGTCATGATGGACCTCATGTCAACCTTAATTAAACTCAGGAGGACTCATATTATGACCATACATTCTAAATCATGCTCTAGGACACCATAAGAACTTCACCAAAACAATCAATACCAATCAACATTCATGTTAGATTGAAATACACCTCATGTAGACACAAAAAAACTATGACACCCTTTTCCATCAATGGATTGTTAAATAAATGAAAACACAAACACATAATGGCCAACAATATCCCCCTTTGTCATTTATGGCAACCACCTTTAGAAACATTAATGGCAACCAACATGACAAGCACACCTACTTGACTCATTTCCATGTTTTTGATGCTTCTCTCACCCTTTGACATCTATGAAAAAGGATATACTGATGAAAATAGACATGGAAAATGATAACAAGACATGAAAAAATTCTCAAAACCAACTTACTTACTTGATTTGACTCCCCCTTAGACTGTACTTGTTATTTATTGTCTTCACCACATCAACATATAAAGATCCATGGACATGATAAACCATCAAAAAACTTCCCCTAAACTGATATCCTCATATTTTGTCTTTGTCTTTTCTATACATCTTTCTCTAGGTTTATTTTAATCTCAAAAGCCCAAGTTTGCTTTCAACCTTATCATATTCACTTTTAGGACTAGAGCCCTAAACCACATCTTTAGTGAAAAAATTGACCAACTTCTCCATGCTCTAGAATCCAAACAAAATATCAACACGAATCTTTGTTACTCCCCCCTGGAAGCCATACTATCCATATTAACCATAAACATAAAATTAGAGCACTTACCTTTCATACAAGTCATGAAGATGAATTAGACTCAATCACACATCCTAAAATAATTCTTCAGTGATTTTGGTCTTATTTTCATGTTAATACACTTATTTTTGAGTAAAAAAATCACTTATTCCTTGAAGTATAGTACACCAGCCTTCATTTTTCCATACAAGCCATTTAAAATCAAATTAACACCTGTTTCAGGGTCAATACAAACCCCCCTACTCTAATAAGCTTCATACAGACCTATTACATGCCATTTTTACCTTCATATACCTATATATAACTTCTTCAACCATTCGTTAAGTAAATCAAACTTGTATATTTCCCTATTTGAGCACTTGTATACATTCCAAGCCAATAATAATTACAAAAATTTCATCATCTCTACCTTATTACTTAACATTCTTTTTAAGACAAAGCTACAAAACTCCTTGTTCCCATTCATGTAACACTATAACATCCTCATGAAAAACTCAAAACTATAAGTTCTCTTGTATTGATATTAATTTTTTATCTTTAATTACCTAATTTAGACTTGTAACCATGTACTTAGGACTTAGACACATACCTGATGACTTGATCCACACCTACCACTGGATATCATGATGATGATTTCAGATATCCTTCTTGAGATCTTATTAACTTGGACTTCTCACATATTGTACCCTCTTTTAGCTATTACATGCTCTCACAATACTCCCTAATAAGTGTGAACATTTTCTACATCTTAATCATGATACATAAGATAAAGAGGCACCCTAATTACTCATCTTCATGTTCTATTACCATACATCTCATCCTAATAATATCAGTCTCATGTAACCGATATAGGTCTTGATGATTCACTATTCATTCCCAGACACAATAGCCAAGTTTGACTAGACTTCATAGTTCATGACTTTACTCTAACTGACTTCAGCTAAAACATTAAAAACTTCACCTATGAACTTTAAAGGCATACTTTGTACTTTACAAACTAGATATACACACTTTGGATTCTTATAAAAAACTTAACCTTTGAATGATTCTTGATGAAAAATAGAACTCCTTGAAGCTAAAATGTTTCAACTAAATTAGAAACTTCAAAGAACTGATCCATTAATAGAACATATACTTAGACTTCATTTTCAAACAATATATCTTGATTACCTTATCATAATGGTCAATAAATCCTTGTAACGACTTAGAATCATTTTTCATACCTTGCAAAACTTTGAGGACTCTTTGATACTTCTTAGTGCATAAAAAATTTCATGCAATCTATTCATAGACTGTAGCATATCACTTGATATTGCACACACCTTAGCATGATTTATACCTTATAGCATATAGATCATCATTGATGAGAAATACAATCCTATCAAGACCTCTTCTTGCTCACTTATTAAAATCAACCATCCCCTAAGTCATGTTGAAGAAATTCAAGACACCATGGGCACATTTTATCATTATAGCTGCATTGTTATAATGTTCAATCTCTTTTTAGCTCATTCCATGAGACTTGTTTTAACTTCATTCAATAACTTAGAGTCCTATGATATTTGAATTCTTAGTCCTCTTCCTTAAGGACTTCCAACATGGATGCACATACCTTAAATCCCCTTTACATGTCTAACAACTTCTTGAAGTTGACAAAACTTTTTTGATAAAAACCAATAACTTATAATCCTTCTGATTGATAGGACAATAAATAAATACTACACTCCATAGCTTAAACATATACTTCAATGACACAAAACCTTAAGACACACTTCAAGGTATAACTATTTTAGAAACTCTTCATGATAACACAGACCCACCTTAATGACATAGATCTTAGACAATGACTTAATACTTATCACTCATGCTTCTAACAACGAAGGATAATCCTATAGATAGTGACAAGAAAAGTAAAAATACTAAACACTTTTAATCCTCGCCTTAGGCCTTAGGATTTAGCATACTCAAGGATTAACATCATTCTTAGGACTCTTATCATAATGAATACAAACTTCACAGTTTCTCAAAACACTTAATCCAACATGAAAATACTTAATTTATGACAAATTCTTTGAAGTACTTAGACCTCTTAAACACAAATATTCTCAACTTGATACCATATTCATGAAGCACATGCACTCATTTTCCTTTAAATCATCAATTCATAAACATCCTTTGACAATATCTAACTTAGGACCAATTATAACATAGCATTACGAATGTGAATTCATTCTTTTGCAATTGACTCATCATGTAATAACACACATGATAACGAGCATTCTGTGATATTTCTTTACATACATAGGTGGAAAAAACACTTTTCAATACTCATATCATTGAGGACTCAATTCATGATTACAAATAGATGTCTAGAACATCTAGATTATTTACTACATATACTTCAACCTCAAATCCATTACTCACACAATATGACTAAAACAAAATTATCATTTTTTACTCATAATGTTTGATCATAGATCATTGAAAAATTGAGACATAATTATAGTGATATCAGACCTCTTTAGTCAATCAGGAATGATTTCAAATAATGAATATGACCTCATGAATCTTTTTCCAACTTAGCACAACTTAGACTAGAAGGAACTTAATTTGACTCACACATCTCCTACATAAGATAACATAAAATTCACTTTCAACCTTGTATTTTCTTAAAATGATAGATCAAATCTCACTAATCAGGATACATATAACATGACATTCAAGTAAAAATTAGACCAAAATAGGGATTTTACATGAATTTATACACAAAGATAACTTTCATTGTGATCATAACTCCAATTAGACTTCAAGACTCAATAAAAAACCTATGATTAATTTAGACTCAATTTAATGATAAATTAATCGGTAAAAACTTTTGACACACCAGAATCACTCTTAAAATGACAACATGCCAAAATAAAACACCTACAAGTAACAATGACTTAGAAATACATGGAGAGATCACATCACATACCTTATTACTCTTGAAGTATCCCAAAATCCTAAACTTCTTCAACCTTTCATGTACTAAAGAAAGTAGTGAGAACATATGATCATCTTCAAAAAAATTCCTTTCAACCAAAACAAACATACCTCCTATATATAACTTGGTCTTGATGAAATTTTCTTTCATCTTGATGGCACTAGAACCCTCTTTGACAAACTTTACTGGATTTGGCTTCATGATACTGAGAATTAGTAATCTTAACCTCTTTAGCCTAAATAAATCCTTCTTGACCATAGGAGAAGATCTAACTATCTTAGAATCATTCTTAGGGATGATTTTCCTCTTGAAATCTTCCTTTTCCTGCCTTTTAGATGCTTGAAACTTGCTAATAGATTTTGTAGATTCAACTTGGTGATACAATCTAGCAATGTGTCCTTGTTTGTGACACTTAAAACACACAAAACCTTTCCAAATTATGGGATTATACATACTCAAGTTCTAAACATAGTCCTTAGCTCTATTTATATACTCCCAACATTAATGAAATTCACCTTTGAAGAGGATTTCACCATTTCTAGGAGTCCTTTTGTAATATTGAGCCCTATGTACAAAATCAGTACAAGAATAACAATATCCATTGAAAGGAACACCATACCTCATAACATTAGTTTTCCTAAAAAAGATAGAACTTATCAAGTCATCCTTTTTAGTCACCTTCATATTAGGTTGAGAGCTTGGTCAAGCTTCTTCATCATTCTCATTTTGTTTTCCCTTAAAAACTACTTGCGTCTTGTCACTAGATTCCCTTTGTCTTTCGAAGATCTCAACAAGAGAATCAGGTCTCTTCTCTAACCTATCATACATCTTCAATCTATTGGATACACCCTCTAAATCAGATTCCAAATATCTCATCCTTTCTGATGGGTGTCATTATTCCCTTCATTTAATCAACTTCTTGTTGATGTCATGTTCGAACCAGGGATGTGTCTAAAGCTATATGCAACAAGAATAATCCTATTGATATAGTAGTTGAATGTAGCTATTTTTGTATTTTCTGGGGGATATTTTCAATGTCTTAAGGACTTCTTAGTAAAACCTTATTTAAATCATACTATGAAAAATTTACTAAAAGGAAACACATTGAAAGCTTTGCTGAAAAGAAACACACTTTGCAGAATGGATAAAAACACACTTGCTTTGGAAATAAACACAATTGCTACTAAAAGTAAACACACTAGCTTTAGGAAATAAACACACACAACTTAGAATTATTAACAATGAATGCAAGAAAAATAAGAATCTATCTAAACACCTATAGGAACAAGTATACAACAGAGTTTAACTGGAAGAATTAAAAGTGATACAGAATTGACAGATCTAAACTATTTGCTTAGGCAATATAAATACCAAATAAATGAATATCTTGGTCCTTGGAGGAGTGGTCCCTTGCTCCTCCTTGAATCAGGATTTAACAACTCATAATTCTCTCAAACAGGAATGGCTATTTATTGATAAAACATTCGGTATTACAAAACGTATTGGATATGTGTACTTAGTCTATATCTCTCTTCTCTATTCTATCTCTATTTCTTATTTTATCATATATCATATTTATCAACTACATGTATGCTTATATACACATTTACAATCATAGCTATCTCTACGATTATGATGAAATTGAATCGTGCCTAGAATAGATGATGAGTTAGATTGTGGCTGATCAGATAGCTGTAAGATAACTATCATTGGATCTATGTTAAGAAATATTCTCATCCTTCCCTGATTGGAAGGGTCGTTGATGCAGAATCTCCGGATGTGGTTGAAATAGATAAACTTCCAATGGTTACAGAAATTTAGAGAAGTTCCAGAACCATAAGAAATAATTAAGGATCAAAACCATGAGAGTTCCAGAGCTATAACTAGGAGTTCCAGAACTAATTCCAAAAATTCCGGAACTAAGTCCAAAAGTTCTGGAACTAGATAACGACTGTGTAATGGATTTTTGAAACTAGCTTGAAAGTTATGGAAATAAGATATGTTAGAAAAAATGCTACCAAAAACATACTGAATTCTACATATGTCATTTCTTCGACTGATTAGACCTGCTTTATTACAAAACTGAATTTCAAACACACACTTCGTCAAGATTTCAAAGATTTTAAACATTAGAATCATGATCAATCAAAAGATAGAAAATCACATCCTAACTCTTATCAAATCAAATAAAAGTCAAAAAATGTAATCAACCTTAATAAAAAAGGAGAGTAAGATGAGATCATAATTTATACATTAATCGGGCATATTGTGGCCTCATCATTTCCCCTAAACTTACTTGTTTGTAAGTTCCTTTAGAAACTTCATTCTGTAAAAATGGGGTTATATGTTTTGCATTCCATTTGATTGCTTAGATCAAATGGCTGAAATTGGATTTTCCAATGCTTAAACTTAGAGGTATACCTAACTCCTGCTTCTATTTTTCTCTCCCACTATTCAAATTCAGTAGTATCTTAAGGTTCTCTATTTTGCCAAGGAGACATGGGGGTGAGAAGTAGAGGGGTCTTGTTCGTATTCCCATCCATATTTTCCCTTAGGTCTTGTTGATCTAAGGAATTATTGTGCATAACAATTTTTCCCTTTCTAAACTCTAGATCAGATTTATAGGGGATATTACTTCCCTTATTTTCAAGGAAACAGTAAGGAGTTCCCACCTCTTTGAGAATCCTTCATAAAAATATCTTCAAAATTCTCCTCCTCATAGGAGGTAAAGGCATCAATACTCTTTTGTAGAATGGAAAAATAATGTGTCTTAAATCACTCATCAAAGGCATGAATTATAAAATGTATGAGGAAGGAAGAAGGTTTACCATAGTGAGATCTCATGCAGAGACCAGTTGAGCTAGCTTTCAATTAAAAATCATATTCCCTTTCCTTCCATGCAATTTGGTTTTTTAGAATAGAGACAAATACATTGAGCTGGCTCTCCCCCATATACAAATTGATCATAAGTCCTGTGTTTTTCTCTAGCATAAAATTACAAAGATAAAATTCACATAGAAGATTTTTTTGCTCAGGATTGGTTAAAGATTAATTTTTCATGAATTCAAATTCATCCTTTAGTTCATGTGGAAGTCCACATGCAATCCTTGACAGCTTCCAGCAAATGAACCGCTCTTCTAAAAACATTCTATATGCAGGAGAGGGCCTCTTACAGGCAAGCAATTTTTCACTCATAATGCAGACCATATGAATTTTTGCAAGACATTTATATTTGTTTCCTCACTCCTTATAGATTTTTTCTTCCCACTCTTTTCTTGCCTTCTTTTCTTCTTCCATATTGGTATTCAAATGTTCATTTGATGTTTTAGTTTATATGAGTTCCCTGCAGGTGTCATTCCATAGTTGTTTGAGTGGAAAATAGGTAAACTCAGTCTTTGTAGAGACTGTGGACACAACATTCTATTTTCTGGAAGTCTGAAATTCTTCCTATTTTTCTATCAGTTGTTTCTTAATTACTGATAACTCCTCAGTCCTAGCTATAAGTTGAGTTGTTAGCTCTCCAATGAGTATTTCCCTTTGCTCTAATTTTAGTTTGAGGAAATCCAATTCCTCATCCTTTTTTCTAATAGCAAGCTCTGATCTAGACAAGAATAGAGCATGTTTAACCTGATGTCTTTCTTCTTCCTCTGAAATTACTTGAGGATTTGACCATTCTTCCTCTATCAAAGGAAAATTTCCTTTTCTTCTCCAGGATTACAACTCTTCTTCTTCATGTGGCAATGTTGATGGTTCAGCCAATTCTTGAAAATCCTGATCTTCAAGTCTCACATCTTCTCTGTCCATTTCAACTTGGCTTAGTTCAGGAGGAGTCATGGTCATGCTGCCCAAAATATCAGCAGCTTCCTTTTCCATCTTTTTCCTATTCACTCCTTCCCTCTGGGGTTTTCCTTTTCCTTTTATGAATTTTCCTTCTCTCTGGAATTTCAACATGCTCGGCGATGGATTTATTTCTAGATCTTCTTCTTACTCTCATTTCTTGCTCTTTCACATGTGAGCTATCATCATCAGAGATAGATATTGGCTCCCCAGAAGCTACTGCAGAAGAAGGAATTTCCTTCAAAGGCACAAAAGGCTCTATTGCTTTGATATTTCTCACAGACCTTCTTCTTTTTGGTATATTCTCTCTTTCCACATCCTTCTGTTCTTCTGTAGGGGAATCAATTTCCAAATTAGTTGAAGGAGAAAATGGAGCTGGTATTGTCCTTCTGATAATATTATGGTTTTTCTTGAACTTATCAAGAAATTTTTCCCAAATTTCTTCTCCATTTTTCTCAGACAAAAAATGGTGTTGGCATACTAAATGAATTAGACCGTGATGCCTGATTGTCCCAACACCCCAGAAATACCTCTGGGCCATGGTATGGATAGAATAAAAAAGAAACCCTAGAAGGTTTATTATGTACTTAGGTTTTGTGGATCCATACTTCAGATATATGAGCATTTTTAGGACTTATTTTCCTATGGACCCAGATTGACCATCACAGGTTAAATATTTCACTATCCAAAATGCTACCTTGTCAAAGGGTTTGGGAAAACTGGTCCTTTTGACCCCTTTTATGATTTTCTTTGTATTGTAAATGTACTGGGGTTTAGTTTATCCTTCTTGTAGTAATATTTCAACCTGTTATTTCAAGGTCCCTTTACAGAAAAAGGATAAATATATTTCTCACCTTTGTCCTGGATTGCTCTAGGTTTATGATGAATTCTCTTACTAATTCATCATTATACTTTGAAAACTTCTTTAGGAATTCTAACCATCTTACATGCTCAAAGATAGATGTCACTTATTCATCTACGAGAAAATGGGAATCATCCTCTGGTTTTGATTTCTTTTTAATCCCCATATCGACTCGAGTTATGTTTCCTTTGATTCTGTGCAAATCAGTTGTAGGCCTTCTTGCTTAGCTGTGGAGCTGATGATTTTAGCTGCAGAATTTCTGGTCTTAGCTGCAGAACCTCTGTTCTTAGCTATAGAATCCTCTCTTTTTTGCTGCAAAACACAAGCTTAATTCACAGCTTCTTAAAATCTCTCTGTAACTTATTTCACTTGATGTTTTCAGTTAATGATTACCAATAATAACCATGCCACCACTTATTCCATCCATATAATCATCATGATTACTCAAATGTAATCATAATGTATAAATAGATGACTCATCATACCAAATTTTAAATCAATTCAAATCACACATGCAAACATTTAATTTAACCCTAAATAATATAAAGATATAATTACCATCCTTGATGATGTAATCATTTTGTTATGATGACTCATCATTCCTACAAGTGAAACAAAACACAGTTAGCTAAGACAACTGGAATTAAAAAGAATTCCCTTTTATTTGAATTAGCCAAAAGAAGAGGTCAACCACCATTGCTGGTTTTCAATTGACCTTTGAGATATATATATATATATATAATATATATATATATTATTTGGGAAGAAAATCCCATTTATTGGTTTTCATCTTCTTCCCTTTATTCTAGATCTAACATCTGGTTATTTGATCATTTTAGAAGAACTGGGTTCTTCCATATGATCAAATTCTTTATTTGCCTCAATGTTCCTCAAGAATTCATCCTTAGTGGGAGGCTTCCTATAGAGTTTCAGCCTATGTCCATTGACCAAGAGTGTTCTTCTACTGCCATCAATGGGAAGTAACTGAATATAACCATTTTCAAATATATGCTCAATCTGATAATGTCCCAACCATTTGGTTCTCAATTTTCCCTTGAATTATGGGTACTTAGAATTAAACAACAATGCCCCAGTATCCTACTTTGAATTTCCTTCTCTTGATATGTGTATCATGCCATTGCTTCCTTTGATCTTGGATTATCTCTGTCTTCTGAAGTGCTTCCATCCTCAATTCATCCAACTCATTGAGTTGAAGGATTCTTTCTTTTAGAGATGCATCCAACTCAATTTCCACCTTAACTACTGTCCTCAATGTCTGAAGTTCAAACTCTATGGGAAAAAAGTGATTTTTCCCATAGACTAACTCATATGGTGAAAACCCTGTTGTAGTTTTCCAAGTTGTATTATAAAGCCCAAACAGCTTCAGGTAGTCTCTTTACCCAATCTTTTCTTCCAACTTCAACTATTTTGGTAAGGATGTTCTCCAATTCTCTATTTGTTACTTCATCTTATCCATTTGACTGTGGGTGATAAGGAGATGACTTCTTATGATTGATTTGGTAATACATTATGAAAGCTTGGATCATATTAGACATAAATTTGAAAGGAACGATGACTAGATCATACCAAGCCAAGAACACAGATGCTAATCAAACACCACGATCAATAAGATGAAAGTGATTTACCATAATAGCTTTACATAAAACCTTTACAAATAAATAAACAGTAATATCATATATTATTATGGAACTCAATGCAATACATTGAGAATGGGCCTTGTTTAAATAAGTAAGGAATAACAATCTAAGAACTAGTTAAGGTCTTAGATCAAGCCATAAATCAAGGAAATAACTAGTCATCAAAGAACTAGTCAAGACCATAGATTTAGGAGAGAACTAGACATCAAGGATCTAGTCAATACCATAGATCAAGGAAAGAACTGATCTAGTCAATACCATAGGTCAAGGAAAGAACTATACCTAACAACTAGATAATATCTCTTAATATCTAAATAAAATAAAATAAATATCCACACACATAAGTGGGTGAGGATAAATACAATAAAGGTAAATAAAGTACCTAGGTGAACATGAGCTAAGGTAAATACCTACTCTAACAAAATTGTGGTCCCTGATCTGAAACTATGCTCCTCGGTGCTCCAAACTTTACCATAATTTAATTCTAAAGGAAATCAAAAACTTCTTCTTCAATGGCATTTTTCAATGCCTACATTTCTACTCACTTTGTCACATAGTCAGTACACATAAGAATATATTCCTTTCCTTGTGAAGGAGAATTAAATGGACCAAAAAAATCCAATCCCCATCTCTCAAATGGTTCAATTACTACTTGAGGTTAAAGAGACATTTCATTGGTGAAATTTGTTTATCCCATCCTTTGACAAGGATCACACCGCTTGATATATCTCTTTACATCCTTGTATAAAGATGGCCAATAATAACCAGTGCCAAGTATCTTATGAGCTGTTCTTTTCACTGAATAATTTCCTCCACTTGGTTCATCATGACATGCTCTGAGGATGTCAAATATTTCATCTTCTCTTACACATCTGTGCAAAAAAAAATCAGGCCCACATTTAAATAACATTCCATTTAACAATTTGAATTGTGCACTAGTTTTGATTAACTTCTTTATTTGTTTCTTAATGAAAGGAGGAAACTTTCCTGTTACAAGATAATTTTCCATATCTGCAAACCATGGTGTACTTGCTGAAATAGTGAACAATTGTTCATTTGGAAATTTATCCTTGACTGGATATTACTCCCCTGTAGTGGTTAGTCTTGACAAAAAATCAGCTACCACATTAGATTTACCTAGATTTTCCACAATCATAATATCAATTTTTTGCAAAAGTAATAACCATCTAATAATTCTTCCTCCAACCACTGGTTTTTTCATTAAATATTTAATTCTGAATGATTTGTGTATAAATATCTTGTATCATGTAATGTAATATCTGAATTTATTGATTGCATAAATCATAGTAAGAATATTCTTTTTCAGTGGTGGTGTAATTGTTTTCAATGGGAGTAAGATTCTTACTAAGATAATAAATAACATACATTTTTCCTTCTTCATCTTTATGTCCCAAATCTACACCAATGGAATTATTTGAAGCATCTATTTGGATATAAAATAGATTTTCCCAATTAGATCCTCTCAATATTGGAGTAGTGATTAACTTTTATTTAATTTCTTCAAAAGCATGCTGACACTTTTCATCCCAAAGAAATTAACAGTCCGTTGTTAGCAAATTAAACATGGGGGAAATTTTTTTACTGAAATATTTTATAAAGCACCTATAGTACCTAGCATGTCCTAGAAATGACTTGATATCTGCGGGGGTCTGAGGAATAGGTAAATCTGAAAGGATCCTAATTTTGTTTGATTAACCTGAATTCCTCTTTTTGAAATATGGTTTCCTATATAAAGCAAGCCCCTTATCCACCATCATCAAATATTTTTCATCACTAAGATGATAGGTTGTGTTGTTCACATCTTGTTAACACTACTCCGTCGCAAAATTTCTCAAAACATATTCAAATGTAATCTCCGTGACAGTAGTCATCCATATATAACCTCAACACAATCATTTATTAGATCATCAAAGATTACAAGTACAGATCTCTAGAAAGTTCTAGGAGCATTGCATAAACCAAATGGACACCCTATAGGAAAAGGTTCCCCATGGACATGTAAAGTAGTTTTTTCTAATCTTCAGTCAGAACTATGATACTAAAATGTACCCCCTAAAGTCTCCAAGAAAGAAAAGTATTGTTTTACCTGAAAGGTTATCTAGGACTTGATCTATGAAATTGGTGCATGAAATAATCTCTCATTGTGGCTTGTTCAATTCCCTTATAGTAACATATTTCTCCATTTTTCATTATAATTGAATCATTACAAGAGAAGATACCTCACGTGACTATCTGAGATAGGTAGATAAAACTACTTGTAATAGTTTTTCAATTTCTTGCTTGACTATAGCCTTAAGGCTAGGTAATCCTTCTTTGAGGCTGGCCTAACTGGTTTAATGTTTCATTATAGATGTGATGAGTGCACGTACTTGGGTGAATTCTCTTCATGCTTTGTAATCCTAAGAAAAATCTTTAGTATATTTTTTAGAACATCAAACAATTTAGTCTTCTCATCATCCCTTCAATCAGTTGTGGATGTTTAAAAAGTTTTACCCAGTTGAATTTCAACATGCTTGGTTCTAATATGTGATGAACTAATTGTGGAAGGGTTTCATTAAAGTATTTAATCACATCATGTGGTACCAACATAGGTATGTAGAAACATCTCCCAAAAGTTCTGGACCAACATATTAGAAAAAGGATAGGCAAGAGAATTATGATACTTAACTCTTTTGGCATGGCCAAATTCTTCGTCACTGCTACTTTTCAGAAATTTTTCACCACTTCCTGAGGTACTTGAAATTGAAGCTACTGATTCATCCTCTCGCCACGATAAATCTTGTTCCTCCCGAGAAAAATTATTTATAATCAAAGAGAACTACTATTGTCGTGGTTCCGGAACTATAGTTGCAGGTTCCGGAACTAAGTTCACATGTTCTGGAACTAAGTTTGCAGGTTCCGGAACTATTTTTTATTGCTTCGAGGATATCTGGTTCTCATCCAATGGTGGATTATCATCATCTTCTCTTCTCTACATGATCCCACAATGTGATCATAGGCCAAAGAAAGACAAAGTTTACTTATGGTTTAGGAGATCAACCCCCAATTGTTCATTGAATGTCAGTAAAGGTCGGTCAGAAGGATATAAGGATTTGTTTAGAGTTCTTATACCATTCAAGATTGTCATATCTACTGTGGCTGTGTTTTATCACCGACCTGGCAATCAGTAAAGTCAATAACATACAAACCATGGTTCCTAGACCCAAAATAATGGGATAACCCAATGTTTTTAACCTTTGGCTGCAGTATAAGGAGTCACCTTGATATCCCAGTGATCACCAACCACCACATCTTCAATAATTCCTTATGATTGATAGGATTGTGTCCTGTCTCTGCAATAAAACGGTATTAGTGATGTTTTATACATGTTCATGGGAATGTTGTAAAGTTCCATTGTCATTACTTGATACCTAAGTCACTTCCCAAACTACCACAAAATTATTTATATCCTTATTTCCTATAGAGACAGAAATAACTGGCTTCCAGGATCTTGTGGTGTATTTGGGAAGTAAAAGTTTTCTGCTATATAAATCAGCAAGTGCTCCCATCTACTTTATAGTCTTGGTCTGTTTCTTCCGTCTCCAGGATTTTCAAACATAAACATTGTTGACTAATTTGTTCAATTATGGAATTTCTTTAGTAACCTGTAACATGTATTTCAATATTCAATTAATTCCTTAATTCTTTTCTTTACCAATTTAGACTCCTTGATTTTATAGCTTCTTTAAATCTCTCTTGAAAGGAGTCTTTAGTATTTTGCTATCCTGTTCCTTTTATGTTCTTTCTATATCCTCTTAATTAGAACAACAAAACTAGGGATTTCATTTTCCTTTCTCTGTCATTTTAGTTGACTATAAGGGGGTGGATTTTTATGATGTCGCCATATCTAGTTTGACTACCGTACAATCCATAGCATGTAAATCAACTATTTTTTTGTGTTCTGTTCCGTAAACAGGAGTTGTTGTGTTTGTCTCTTGGGTTGCCGACTTAGTTGTTATGGTATTTGCATGGACTACATTCTCAGTTTGTGATTTTGTTAGAGGGATCCCATATGGCCATGTTGATTTGATTGGATATTCTCTTCCTTGAGCAAATTAACTAGGTTCCATCTAGGTTGTGACCAGAAGTATAAGTTTCCTTTGACGATCCCATATTTTTTATGGCCCTGAGCCTACCAGCTTGATTTATCCATCTTGAGGTACAACTTGGTTTGAGGTACCCACCAAGGTGGTTTGTCCCCAATTTTTTGGTATTGACTGGAGAAATCCCATGGCATCGTCTATGTATTAGGAACTGATCTTGGCATAATTTCCCTTTGTTAGGTTTATCTCTGAACAAAATTCAATTCTTCTTTTGTGATGAGGCACTGTTTGTTAAAGGTTGATTCCTAATAACAGAAGTAAAGAATAAACATCATTATCATTTCTTGAGATTCTAGATACGACACATTTCAGGGTTATCCAAAGACAATCTCTAAGTGCCTCTCTTCCTACATCTAGGACAATACATAGGCCAATGGTTCAGTTTGGATTTTCTTTAGCTTGTAATCATCCATAGTAGAGGTTTATTGCACAAAATGTTTGTTTGAAAGTGTGCTACTCCATCCATTATTTTTTTTCATATCTGATTTATACTTTTTCTAATTTTCCTTTTCTTCTAGGCCACCTCTCATTCTAGAATAGGCTTCTTACAAATTCTTTAATTTCATTAATTCTTAAATGAATCAATGGATCCACCTCCTATCAAGTCAAGGGCTTCCCTAGATTTTTCATCCCAACCTTTAAGAAAAATGGTTTTACTTACTCCTCTTAACTCACAACTCCACATCGTCTCTAACACAGAAGGCATCTGTTAATAGACTTCTATGTTTGCATCTTCACCGTCTTTACATTTTGAGAATTCTTCCTTCCTATTTCTCCCTCTACAATAATCTTGTTGATTTTTGGGGGGTCTAGGAAGAGATGTCCTCCATTTGTGCCCCAAGTGCTAATAAGTTGGATGGTAAATGCCCCATGAACCACCTCATTGTTGCAAGACTCCTTCAAAGTGGTGGGATGAACACTTGGAGTTTTTTATTATCTATTTTATATCTAATTCTTACGTGGTACCTTGAACTCAACAGAAATGGTCAGGATCTTTAGATGAGATCCCTCTAATTGGGCAACTGTGCAATTTAGTATTTTTTCATTGATGTATCAACAATCGCCCCGTTTGTATTGGATAGGTAAAGGTCATCAGGTGCTCTCTCAGCTTCTCATGCCATTTTTAAAATATTTATCTGAATTTTCCTCCCACTCAATGTGGTAAGTGGTTATGCCTGGGACGGGTGAAAATTTAGGAGTAGGAAGTTGACTACTCAATTAAGAATCAAAAATCTCCCTAAATTGGATCTTGAGTTAATAAGATTTCTCCTATAAGTTCCACTTCCTTCAGGTGACTGATCTAATAATTCCAAAGGTGGCCATTTTGGTTTCTTGTCGACATTGGATGATTGTGCTCCATCTTAATCAATTTCCTACTTGACTAGAGGATATATGAATTCTTGTGAAAATGTTTTTGGGAATGATTATACCTTGTGAGTCTTTTGGTCTACTCATATATTTTATGATATCGAGGGAAATATCCCTTCAACACCTAACTAGATGTATGATTTTTTGCCTCTTGACTAAAACTTAATTAGAAGGTTCCAACTAGTGTCCCCATCAATGGTGCCAAAAATGATGGGTATCATTATTCCCTTCATTTAATTAATTTCTTGTTGATGTCATATTAAAACAGGTGTGTCCTAAAGTTATATGCAATAAGAGTAATCTTATCGATCTAGTATTGAACTGTAGTTATTTTTTTTATATTTCTTGAGGGATCTTTTTTCAATGTCTTCAGACTTCTTTGTTAAAACCTTGTTTAAATCCTATCTATGAAAACGTGCTTGAAAGTAAACAACTGAATCTTTGCTGAAAGGAAACCCTGTGCAGAATGGAAAACAAACAACACTTGCCTGCTGAAAGTAAACACACTTGCTTTTGGAAATAACACACTTACTAACTCAATTTATCTGCTTTGAAAATGAAATTGCAAGAAATTAAGAATTCTATCTAAACACCTGTATGAACAAGTACAACAGAGTTTAACTAGAAGAATTAAAACATACAGAATTAACGATGGATCTAAGCTATTTGTTTGAAGAATATAAATACCAATAAACAATATCCTAGTCCTTGGGGGAGTGGGCCCTTACTCCTTGAATCAGGATTTAAAACTCGAATACTCAAAATGGCATGGGGGGGGGCTTTTTTATTGATAAAAAATTCGGTATTACAAACGTAATTGGATCTTGATTACTAGTCTATATTTCTCTTCTCTGTTCTATTTATATGTCATATCATATTCTATCTATTATATATATATATACTACATGTCTGATTTTATATACATTTTTCAATCATAGTTGTCTCAATGATTCTGATGAAATTGAATCGTGCCTAGAATAGATGTTGAGTCAGATTATGGCTGATCAGACAACTATAAGATAACTATCCATGGATCTGCGTTTCACTAACTTCTCATCCTTTCCTAATTGAAAGGTCTAGATGAAAAATCTCCAATGTGGTTTTAGAATGATAACTCCCAGCAGTTTTTAAACTTCAGAGAAGTTCCCCCCCCCCAAAACCATAGGAAATTGGTAAGATCAAACTATGATAGGTTTTGGAGCTATACCCATAGTCTAGAACTAAGTTGAAAATTTTGGAACTAATCTGGAGTTCTGGACTAAGTCTGAAGTTTTGGAACTGAATGATGACTGTTGTTATGGAGTTCCGGAATAGCTTGGAAAGTTTCCGACTAAGCGGTGTGGGGACATATGCCTAGCCGAAAACATATTAAACGCTACCTTACTTCAT
>JAHRHJ020000714.1:0-53602 GCA_019776745.2 Taxus chinensis
TATAAATGAATCACAACAACATCAAAGTAACAACCACATCATTTGCATTTTAAATCAGCAACTATATCATTATCATAAAATATTCATTTCTAGATCTACTCATAATATCCAAAATCACATGTCTAAACAACATCCATAAAAAATCCATGTCAAATATTATATCATCATCCACATATGAAGTGTCTCTAATAATCATCATGCATCATAACTAAATCAAGATCACAATAATCCATGATCAAATATCTAACCTCATACTAAATCAAAACTATAATAATGTCCATAATGTAATCAACAATATTAAAATCAGTATCAAAAGGTGTTAAAGGGAAGTGGGCACTACATCCCCCTCCCCTTAGACTCGAATTCCTCCTAGAATTCACTGGAACAAATTTTGAAATTGAACTCTCAGTAAGGTGGCGTCCTCCCATGTAGCAGATGTCTCATCATAACGATCCCACTGAATGCGCACTTGATCAATCTCACGGCCTCGAAGGCCCAGGGTCATGCGCTCTATAATGTGCACTGGTTCCACCATCACTTTTCCCTGCTTGTGCACATGTAATGTGGTCCAATCCAAAACATGAGAAGGATCTGGAATGTATCTCCTAAGAACGAAAACATGGAATACATCATGAACGCGAGACAAGCTTGGTGGCAAGGCTAGATGGTATGATAAGGGACCAATCCACTCCAAAATCTCAAAGGGACCCAGAAATCTTGGAGATAGCTTAGAGCCTTTTCCATAATGAATATGGCTTTTATGAGGTCTGACACAAAGAAACACCTTCATGCTCACCTCATAACTGTGGTCAACTCTCTATGTTAATCAGCATACTTCTTCTTCCTATCTTGTGCCTCCTATAATCTCTGCCTGATCATAACCACCTGTTGCTCCATGTCCTATAAAAAATTTTGTCAAAGAAAAACCTTATCCTTTAACCAATCCCAGCTAAGAGGTGTCCTGCACTCTCTACCATATAAAGCCTGAAAAGGAGCCATGCCTATAGAACTCTGAAAACTATTATTGTAGGCAAACTCCACTAAGTACAGGTACTCCTCCCATCTAGACTGCTGATCCATCACATACATCCTAAGCATGTCCTCTAAAATCTGATTCACCCAGCTTAGTCTATCCATCTATCTCAGGGTGATATGTTGTGTTGAAGTTGATTCTCGTCCCGAGGACATACTGCATGGTAGTCCAGAAATGGGAAGTGTACAAAGGATCACGGTCACAAATGATCTTCCACGGAATCCCTGTGCAACCTGACAATCTCATCCAAATATACTCGTGCCACTGCTCTAGCTGTATAAGTGGTCTTCATCGGAGAAAAGTGAGCCAGTTTTGTCAATTTATCAACCGTGACCATAATGGTGTCATGGTGATATCTCGACATCGGTAGCCCAATAATGAAATCCATGGAAATGGTGTCCCACTTCCATTCTAGTATAGCATGAGGATAAAGAAGGCTAGCTAGATGCTGATGCTTGACCTTAACTCTCTAGCACTCTAAACATCGTGACACAAACTGGGCCACATCTTGAAAAAGTCCTCTCCAATGATACAACTGTCTCAAGGTGGCATGCATCTTCTTCACCCCGGGATGGGCTGAATAGGGTGCACGATGTGCCTCTACCAAGATGTCCTGCCTCAAGCCTCCATCTCTGGGAACATAAATCCAGCCTCTGTTCCTGAGAAGACCATCTGTCTCTAAGGAAAAACCATCAAACTTCCCCTCAAGGGTTCTCTAAGACTCAATCTCTACTCGAACTGCAATGTAGAAGCTATCAAGAGGAAGCTGCTGAAGAATCCTGCTCCACAAGTATGTGCTCACTGAAGTGGCCATAGCCACATGTCTCCATCTACTGAGAGCATCTGCTACCACATTCTCCTTCCCCTTCACATGCTTGATCTCCATGTCATACTCACAAAGAAACTCCATCCAATGCCACTGACGAGCGTTGAGATTGGGCTGTGTGAAGAGGTGGCAAAGACTCAAGTGATCTGTCCTGAGTGTGAATCTCCTGCCAAGAAGAAAATGCCTCCATCTAACCAAAGCATGCACAACTACTGCAAGCTCAAGATCATGAGTTAGATAATTAAGCTCGTAATCCTTGAGTTTGTGAGACTCAAAAGCCACTACTTTGCCCTCCTACATCAACACACCTCCAAGCCCTACTAAAGAAGCATCTGTGTAAATGAAAGAAATCACCCTGTGGATCTGACACTACAAGAATAGGTGTTGTAGTGAGACACTCCTTCAGTGTCCTGAAGGCCTACTCACATCTTTCTGACCAAACAAACTTCTTCCCTTTCCTTTGAAGGGAAGTGATAGGGTGTGCAATCTGAGAGAAGTCCTGAACAAATCTCTTGTAGTAACCTGCTAATCCCATGAAGCTGCACACCTCAGTCACTGTAGTGGGTGCTGGCCAATCCATAATGGCTCTAATCTTGGAAGGATCGACTGGTGATACCTTCCCAGAAATGATATGACCCAAATACTGCACCTCTATCTGAAATAATGCACACTTCTCCAAGTTCCCGTAAAGTTGTTGCTCTAGAAGACACTGAAGAACCTAGCGAAGGTGCCCCTCATGCTCCTCACATGTACGTGAGTATATCAAAATGTCATCTAGGAAGATGAGCATGAAGTGATCTAAGAAGGTCCTGAATACCCCATTCATCAAACTCATGAACACTGTGGGGGCATTAGTCAAACCAAAAGGCACCACTGTGAACTCATAGTGCCCATATCTCGTATGGAAGGTGGTCTTATGAATGTCCACCTCCAAAATCCTCAGCTGATGGTATCCTGACTTAAGATCAATCTTAGAGAAAATTGTGGCTCCCTTCATCTGATCAAATAAAGTCATCAATACGAGGAAGAGGATAACGATTCTTAATCGTTACCTTGTTCAGCTGGTGGTAATCAATGCACAACTGCAAGGATCCATCCTTCTTCTTCACAAAGATCACCAGTGCACCCCAAGGGGATACACTAGGATGGATAAGGCCTTTCTCCAAAAGGCCCTCAAGCTGCAACTTGAGCTCACAAAGCTCTAGGGTGGTCATCCGATAAGGTGCTCGTGAGATAGGCTCTACTCCAGGAACTAGATCTATATGAAAATCAATCTCACGTGGGGGTGGTAACCCCGGTAGCTCCCCTAGAAAGACATCTGAAAACTCTCTCAAAATGGGATGATCATCTAGCGATGGTCCACTAGACCCATCCTCTGATCTTTCACTGACTGTAACAGCATACATCTGACAACCCCATCGCACACACCGCTTAAGCTGCATAGCAGAGATGGTGCAAATAGAAATGGGTCTCCTGACCCCTGAAATCACCGACTCAACTCCCAAATCATCTGCACAAGATATAGTCTTGTGGTAACAATCCATCCTGGCCCTGTGTGCAGATAACCAATCCATACCCAAAATGACTCCATACGAGCCCAAAGGAAGGATACAGAGATCTGAGGTAGTGGTGAAAGGTCCCAAATCCACTACACACTCCTTAACTAAGGAGTCTATAGAGATCTTGGCTCCAGAAGCCATCTCAACATCCCAACTAAGACCCTACCTAACTGCCACTAGCCTGCATCGCTCTACTAAAGATGGTGCAATGAAAGAATCAGAAGAACTAGAATCAAACAATACAGAGGTAGGAATACCACCAATGCTACCTGTGGTCTCAATGACTATGCTCTGATGCTCTTCCTGGCGGTTCTCAACCACTACATAAATCATGTGGCTACATCCCATGTCACCAACAGTCGGCTTTGAAATCTGTGCCTTACCCTTGTTGTTAGGGTTCTGTGGGCAATCTCTCCAAAAGTGTCTAGTAACTCCACAACCAAAACATCCTCCTGATCCTCCCCAATGAGTAGCACCTCCAGTAGGTGCCCTGGAAGCCTGTGGTGTGGATCTTGATGATCCAGATGTGGTCTACTGAGGTCTCTACTGGCAAGCTCCTGCTGACTGAGCTCTAGGTCCACCCTATGTCCTGATGGGACCCCTAGGAGGAGGCCCCATACTCTGACCTCTCTGTGCATCAACTCTCTATGGAGGTCTATGAGGTGGGCGGGACTATTGCTACTACTAATGTGGCCTAAAGGATGACTGTGTTATACCCTGGCCACCATGAGGAAGGGGTACTGACCCCCTTGATCTACCATCCTGCATCTACTATATGCAGCTCCAGACTCGGTCTCTAGCCTACTGGGTCTTTCCCCGAGTCTCCTCTACAATATAGGCCTTCTCGATGGCCTCTGCTAATGTCTGTGGGTAGTGGATCTACACTGCACCTCCAATATCTAAATTTAGGCCCTGGATGAACCTGTGAATCTGCACCTGCTCATCCTGCATATACTCTACATATTGGAGTAGATCCAGAAATCTACTCTCATACTCTGCTACTGAAAGAGATGCCTGTCAGAGGTCATGGAACTTGTCGATCCTCTGTTGTATGAACCTCTGTGAAAAGCACCTACTCCTAAATCTCTCCTCAAATAGCTCCCAGGTCACTATCTCTGAATCTACATGGAGCTTCTGCTCCTCTGTCCTCCACCATACTCCTGCTCCATCCCTCAGTAGATGGATCGCAACACGAGCTTTCGTGTTGCTAGAACAAGGACAAAGCTTGAAGCAACCACTCAAGCTCACTAGCCAGGCCTCTACCTGAAATCCACCCATGTCACTAGAGTAATGTGATGGCTCAAAGCTTCAGGATCTCCTTGATGTGATTTACAGCTATGGTCTGACGGCCTCTAGGTCTCTCTGCATGCTCATCCCTAAGCCTAGGGCTCTGAGACCTCTCTCTATGCTCTGGAACTTTGTCACCCTATCTCCTAGGTGGTGACTTTTCTCTGGCTAACTCCACATGGGAGTTCTCTCCTCTATGCTCCTTGCTGGGTCAAGGAGATACCTGGCCCTTAATGGAAGGGGCCCTATCATGGCTAGTTACATGTCCTCCTCTTAATCCTCTGCGTAGCGTGGCATTAACATCCTGAAGGGTCTGTAGAATCTGAGGTAGGATAGCTACTACACCCTGATCTGGTGGTGGTGGTGGTGGTAAGTCTGAGTCTCTATGAAGGTTCCTCTCACTCCGTCTGAGCCTCCTACACAGACCAAAGTGAGAGTTAGTTTATTTTTCTAAGTTTTACACAACTTCCATGTTTACTAAAATATACAAATTCTAACTAAGTTGTTTTCTAGGTTTAAAAGTGTGCTAGGTTTAAGTTTCATGTCCCAAGTTTTCTAGTGTGCCCAATGGTCCAAGATTTTGAACCACTACTCTGATACCAAGTGTGATGCCAGTTAAAACAACCCACTTGAGACCCAAGAAACAACCTAGGGTTAGTTAGAAAATTATGGAATAATTTTTTTATTAGAAGTGTCCACAACCAAGTTGCAAGACAATAGTTGGCACTATTAGGTTCCAGAACAATTCTAAATTACTAGAACATATTTTTCCTTCATTAACAATTATCAAGTTCACATGGTTCAATTTTAGGGTTAGAAGTTTCAGTTAGGTTCAGGGAGTAATTTACCCCCATACCCACTCTCTAATAGGCTCAGAGTTTCAACTTGATTTTTCTCATACTTAACACATTCAAAATTTCCCTAAATCATTCCCATTGGATAGGAAATTTTCTCACCTTTCCAGTGATATAAAGAAGTCCTCCTAACTCCTTCAGAAACTCAAGATATGAGCAAGCAGACCTTAGGGGTCAAATTTTCCCCAAGGGGACACATGGCAAGTAGGGGTAAAAGGAAAATTTCGGGTTGGCGGGTCGCGGGGCGGCATTTGGAATTTTTCCTTGCGCAAGAGAAAATTTCCATTCTTGACTGCACCTCCGTGGGTCCTCCAAGGACACATGGCGGCCTCTGAGTCATCGCCAAAACAAGAAAATGAGGGAAGGGCGGAGCGGCGGGGGTTTGGTGGAAATTTCACCAAAAGGGGGGAGAAAAGCAAATTTGGCCCCATGCGCCCACGGGTCTGCCAAGGACACGTGGTGCTCCATCATTCGCTACAGGGAGAAGAGAGGGAAAGGCAGAGTGGTGGGGTTATTTGGTGAATTTCACCAGGGAAATTTGCGCACGTGGGTCCGTGCGCCCGCGGAAAATTTTCCCAAAAAGGAGGGAGTGTGGGGCCGTGGGGAAATTTTCAAAAATTTCCAAAGACAATTTTTTAAAAAAAAACAAAGGGTCCTGCCCCCTCGCTCCACTAGCACCCAAAGCTGCCACGTGGCAGCCTGTGATAGGCCGCGGGTCGGTGGGGAGAAATGGAAAAATTTTCCAAAAATTTTAAAAAGGTCTAAGGGAAAAAGAAAATGTCGCACCTCCGCCACTGCCCCGTGAGGACACATGGTAGCCTCTAATTGGATGTGGGCCGGCGGAGGAAAAGATGAAAATTTTCCCGAACCAAAATTTTTCAAAAAAATTTTCTAAGGATTTTTTGATGGGAAATTTTTGGGCCGCGGGCCCGCCAGGGAAAATTTTCCCAAATTTTCCTACCAAGGCAGAAAAACTTCAAAGTGTCATAACTTTTGCTAGAAATCTCAGTTTTGGGAAACCAAGGACTTTCTAGAAATCTCTCGATGCCCTCTTTGCACAGGAAACATAAATTTTACTTTTTGGTAAAGTTTAAGGGGTCAATTTTTCAAAAAGGATCTGCAGGCTTTTAAAAAGCCAACTGGTAATTTCCAACTTTAAATTTGATTAAATTAGATCTCCTCCTTCACTCAACATGCCAAACAGACATGGAGAATTGATCTAGGAAGGATTAAAGTGGTTTAGGGAAGTTAATTTGCTCAAATGATTTCAAGTTGCATTTTTCCAACAATTGACAGAAAAATGACTGTTAGAGGGATTGGATTCGATTTTGCATGGTTAAATTGTTTTCTTAAGTTTTCTTTGTCAATTTGAGTTCCTTGATGGCTTAGCATGCTAAATTATGTCAATTCCAAGTTGATTATTAAGTGCAGGTCTGAACTGTACATTTTTATTAAAATTAATTGCCAGTTTTAAGTTTGTAACAGAAATCCCATTTCTAGAAATTTGTTTATCAAATTCATCCTTCAAATATGGCACTTCATTTCTAGTCTAATCTAATACATTTAAATGATTTAAACAAACCATTCTATACCCAAAATGTAACTCTGATTTCAATTTTATATATTTATCAAAAGAAGACAAGAAAAATAATTCCCTCATACGTATTTTCTTTCCTTTGCAATTAAACAGAGATTCCAATCACAATTTGATATTTCCAACTTCATCACAACAATGCAAAAGAGAGATGAACTTGCAATTCTTTATTAATCCAAAAAGGAATAATCTTTACATCTTTCCATGTTTTGGGTGCAAATAACACATTTCTAATTCTTTCTTTCCAAAAACAGAACAGAATATAATGTCTTTCACAATTCAAATATCTAACTTCATAATCAAATTACATACATCTTTCTTCACAAAATACTATATTACAATTTCATCCACAACAAGTGGGAAAGGATTACAAATAAATATGTTTTCACAAGGGACTGTCAAACTACATTTTTTTCCTTTGCTCCAGGACAACAACATGCACATTTTCTCTTTCTCCAAGTTGATCACAACAAAAGAGGGGGAAAGGCAACGCTCTCCACCCAACCAAGACATCCAATGAAAGGAGAAGCCTTCCTTCATCATTGGCCCCCGAGCCCCAACCAAAATACAATAATAGATGTAATTCAACCCATGACAACAACTGGCTTCCACAACACATATCATTCTTTGACATACACATTTCAATATAAAACATAGTTCAACACAAAACAACAGTTCACAACTGCAATTGAAAACATTCCAATCAAAACTCAGGCTTGATCATGCAAGCCAAAGGAGCAAGGTCTATGGGGGAAGCTACTTATGCCTCCCAATTGGGAATTGGGCATCCACCAGAACAAACCACCAAAATAATTCATCCCACACACATCCTTATGCCCCCCACAAATCCATCCTTATGCCCCCCACAATTTCCTTATGCCCCCCCAAAGTAAGAAATGCAAGCTATTTCTTTTCCATGGTGGATCCCAAACCCAAACTCCCTCCACAAAATTCTGATGCCAATGGCATTCCCTTATGCCCCCCCACATGGATTCCCCATAGCCTTCTCCTACACCATTCCTAAGGCAGTCTACCCAACCAGCCAACAAATAAATCACAGCATGCACCATTCACACAACACAACAAGAAAATGACAGCATAAAAAAGAGTTAAATTCCTACCTCTCCATGGTTACTTTTGTTTCTAACAACAAGCTTCAAATTCCAAGAACACAGTTCAAAATAGCAATGCCAAGTATGAAGTTATCTCCAAATTCCTCCACAATCCACAAGAGCTCCAAACAGCAAAAAATGTGCCCCCAAGGAAGAATGCAAAAAGGTTCAACAACCCCAAAACAAGCAAGGAGTTTGAATTATATAGAAGAGGGAAGAGAAGAGGATGATGTGGATCCATGTAGGATGCCACATCACACATCCTCAAATTCAAACACAAAAGACAAAATCCACTTTCCCAAGCACAATAAAGAGGTGGGTGAAAATATGACAATTTACTTGCACACTCCAAAAAGCCCACACCTCAACACCTCAAGACAAAAATAAATAAAATGTAAGAAAGTGCAACCCAAAACAAGCAACATGATTAATAAAATTCATTATAAAAGTCACAAATCACTTCTCCAACCATAAGTATGGTTGGTAAATTAAATTTAGAGGCATGGGACAAGTTTTACTTGTCCCACAAGCCTCCAAAAATAGCCCCCAAGGACAAATTCGAATTTTTCATAGAGGTGGAGTATTTCATACTCCAAAATCAGACTTACACAACTCTTACACAACTTACACATCCCTTACAAATTTAATACAAACAGCCAACAACTTCCATTATTACTTTCCCATATCCCAATTTGATTTATTTAAATTTTAACCATATGTTTCCTCACATTAATCTATCACAATTTTAATTAATTAAAAGAAAGGAACACATCACTAATAAAATACATACAACAATGAAATAAATTAACCACATTAATAAAATACACAAACCCATGGTCACATGTAAAGGTAATCCCCCCATGGGAATCCCTAACAAAATACAACACACAACACATTAAAACAAGTTGCCATGGTGACCTTGTCGAATTCACCTAGAATTCCTGATGTTTTTGTTGTGATATTTTTAACCTGTAAAATACAAATACCTCCTTCGGCCTCATGGCCATATCAGAACATCCAACATGATATAAATGAAATCACAAAACCAACTATATAAATGAATCACAACAACATCGAAGTAACAACTACATCATTTGCATTTTAAATCAACAACTATATCATCATCATAAAATATCCATTTCTAGATCTACTCATAATATCCAAAATCACATGTCTGAACAACATCCATAAAACATCCATGTCAAATAGTATATCATCATCCACATATGAGTGTCTCTAATAATCATCATGCATCATAACCAAATCAAGATCAACAATAATCCATGATCAAATGTCTAACAACATACTAAATCAAAACATAATAATGTCTATAATGTAATCACAGTATCCAAAAGGTGTCAAAGGGAAGTGGGCACTACACCATGCCTCCCTTTTCTTCAGGATTTTATTTTCCTCTTCATGAATTTCTTATTAGGTAAACCTCTTGTAATGCCTCCATGTGCCCTAGGTAAATTCAAAAATACTTAATATCAAAATCTCAATCATTACTACATAGGGTATGTGCATAGACATATATCATTTGCATGGTGGTTTCAACCAATTTCATCATTTGAAACCTTTTCATTATGGCCAATAGATAAGGGTAATTTTATAAAGTCTTTACATACATCATCCGAATTGAGCATAATAGCATAAGATGTAATAAACAAATAAAGAGTTTGATATGATGAAAAGTTGTCATCTTAAGGTTCCGTGCAAATAGTTATAATCATATGGGGAACAATTTCCTATAATACCTATCCTACATCTGTTAAAATTTAATTAAAGTCTTTATCACAACGATTAAAATTTTACTCAACTTGAGAAAACATTTCTGCACACCACTTATTTTCATTCCTGAAGATTCAGGAATTGAAAAATGTTTCTTTTGCAACCCCAACATATCTTGTTGCGCTCAAAATAAGTTAGTTTAACTTATGCATTCTCTTTCAATATGATAAATTCGTTAATCATATGTAAACTTAGGATCATTAATTGTTAACATGTTTCCTACTTGTATGAAATAATTACTGTAATAATTGTCAATAAGATTTTCTATGACCAAGTGCCTTGATTGTTGTACTAGGATCACTGTTACTTCCTTCTATTTTATGGCTCTATGCATTTCTTCACGCTGACATTAATTTATATGGCCTACATCCTCAATTCTCTTAAGACAGTGAGTGTCTCACATGTATTGGCTCATTATATCTTTATTTGTGGAAATCACTCACTTCTCCTGTAATGTAGCTGCTAATTTCACTAAGTTAAAATTTTGTGACATCCATGAGTTTCCCATGTTTGAATTTATATGCCTTCACATGACTTTAATAAGTGCTTATTAAACTAATTCAGGAACTCACTTGATTTAACTTTCTCTCAATTGTTTGAGAAACATAGATTTGTTAAAGAATGTACTACTATTTGAGATCAGATTTTTAGACAATATTTAACAAAGATTTCAATCATGAACCTACAAGAGAGCATGGTACATACTGTGACAGCTCAAAATCCACCAAATGGATTTCGGTGAGTGATCTTAATACATAATAATCAGACTTATATGAAAACCCATTCACCAAGCTTACACATAATTTCTTTTGAACCACGCACACGCAAACCATGACCAATCACATGTGAGAAAACAAGATTAAGCTTCCATTCATCAAAGGTACACTACATTACCAGCTCTGATCAAATGAGGTTAAAGTTTTCTAAAGTAAAACTTGGTCCAATAAACATCTCCAAGGAGAAAAATTGAGCCGAAAGCAAGAAATAAATGCCACTATTTTACAATAATAATGCATTTTAGATTGTACATGAATAACATATGTTATCACGACATAAATGGATCTAATTACATAGGCTGGATGCACTTACAAAATATAGGCAAATAGTAACCTAAAACAAAATACTCTACTAACCAAATGACTAATCTGTGAGTTGTTTAGAAAAACCACGGAACCAACACACATGATTATTGAAAATGTTTCATATAACAATGGGTGTTGAAATATATCATTTGCCAAAATTACAAAGATATTAGATCATGACCAAAGGTAATATTATCTACACAATGTTATCTAATTCCTAACAAAACCAATAAAATGTCAACACAATACAATCAGCAGAATATGGCAATCAGGTTTATTCTTACCACATAAATATGTAAGGAATTGAAACCAACGACTAACCAAATAGAATTGATGTGATTATCCATCCTATTCAGCCTTGTCCTAAAATGAGTCCTCGGATCAGATACTCATGCATAATTTCAGAGGTTTGAATTAATCCTCCTTAGATTTCCAAGGAATCCAAGATAGAAAGTCATAAAAGAAACTTGAAACTTTGCATGCTAACCTTGATACACCAAATGGGAGTTTTTTCCTTCATGCAAATTGACACAATCCTTCATAGATCTTGTCCATGACTGAAAACATCCAAACAATCTCAAAATGCAATTAGAGATCTGAAAAAGCAAGAAAATACAAATGAAAGGATTGAAACTTTGATCACAGATCTGCATTCCATTTTTCACTGTCAAAATCCTCTACATCAAAGAGGTAGAAACATGTGGCTGAAGAAGTCTGATACTTACATGGGCTCTTCACTTACACAAATTTTGAAAGAAGAAGAATTGCTTCCAAAAAAACGTGTTCCCTTCAAAAAATGAGACACGTGGCTTTTACATTGCATTGGTTCGAGCCCAGGAGAGAGAAAACATTCCTTCCAAAAAACGTGGGAGCCATTCCCCATTGAATGAAGATGCATTAAAACAGCATGGGCATCCTTACAGGCCCATGCCCTGACATTTTTGGCCATGCTGAAGAAGAATGTGACCCATTTTGCATTAAAACTGGTTGTTGAAACGTCATTTCTGGCCATTACCATGTGCCAGAGGTGTTTCTTGATTTTCTCTCTCCAAACTCAACCAAAATGCAAAATTGACCATGAAATATTGTAGAGAATTTCACCATCTTTCCATTTATATAAAGAACGTGAAAATCTGAGCTCTGGATCGAAAGATATGGCAATTTGAAGATCTAGGGCAAAAACAGGCCAAAATCGGATCGGCGGGCAAAAAGTTTGAATTTTTACCCATTTGGTCTTTGGAAACTTTTTTCAAATTTTCCCCATGCCACTCCACATGGCACTCCAGGTGCCACGTGGCAGCTCCTGATTGGCTGCGGGCCTTTCTAGGGGAAAATTTCCCACAAAAACTCCGCCGAGCCATAACTTGAAAAAATATGAGGAGTTAGGAGGAAAACTTTACCTTTCTGGAAAGCTGAGAAAGAGCTCTATCCAATGGTGCCATTTCTAGAAGGTTTTGAGTGCCTGAAAAACAAAATATTCTGACTGAGGCACAAGAGAAGGAAAGATGTAAAGGAGTTAGCCACAAAATGAGCAGGGGGCACATTTGGGATAACAATTTTGGCGACTCAGAGGGGTCATCTGCCTGCTAGATGAAGATACCAGTTGCCTGAAGCAATCCATTGGGCATGGAGTCATAAAATTTTCTGTTTAGAACCCCAACTGACTTAGAATGTTGCAAGGAGGAAGATGGAATATCACCTGATGGAAGCAAGGACTGCAAAACATCTCCAGGGACAGCAAGCTGTGCCAAAGCACTTAGGGAAAGCAAAACAACCTACAGAAAAACAATGTGCACAAGCACTTGGAGGAATGAAAACCTAAGCTAATATTTACAAGGTGGAGAATTTCCCTCTAGTAGCAATGCTTTAGATAGATTCCATTGACTGGAATCTGCAGTTCTTCACCATCCAATGAAGACAATTGGAAGGCATTGCTGTCCTTACACTTTGTGACCATGTATGGGCCACTCCAAATGGCATCAAATTTTGAATGCCTTCCCGGTTTTTCTCTATCTGCATCCCATTTTAACACTAGATCTCCAACTTGGAAAGATCTACTCTTGGCCTTCCTATCAAAGGTCTTCTTGATCAAAGCTTGATCCTTCTCCATTGCTTGGGATGCCTGATCTCTGATCTCTTGGAGCTCCATCAACTCTGCATATCTCACCTCCATGGGCCCAAACTCTAGCAACTCTAACTGCTTCATGAGTTCCAATGTTGGCAACTCAAGTGACATGGGCAAGATTGCCTCTCTTCCATAAACAAGCCTGAATGGAGAGTTACCTGTGGATCTCTTGGGAGTTATCCTATCAGCCCATAAGGCTGATTTCAGTTTGGTATGCCAAGACCTCTGATTCTCATCAAGAGTCCTCCTAATGATCCTCAACAAGTTCTTGTTTGTAGATTCAGCCTGGCCATTACCCTGAGGGTAGTAGTTTGATGAAGTACTTAGGTAGATCCCGTTCTTGACAGCCCACTCAGTCACCTTGGATCCAATGAATGCTAATGCATTATCTGAGATTATTGTAGCAGGTATGCCAAATCTGGTTACTATCCCCTCATAGAAGTCTAAGATGCTAGACTCATTTGCTTCCTTGAGTGCTACTGCTTCAGTCCACTTGGTGAAGTAGTCTGTGGCTGTCAAAATCCACTTATGCCCTTGGCTTGAATTGGGATTAATGACTCCAATGAAGTCCAAACCCCATTGCATGAATGGCTGGTCAACTGAAATTGGATGCAATGGAAGGGCAGCAAGCCTCTCTTTACCTGTGAAGAATGCACAATTCTTGCACCTTTTGATCCACGCAAAGCAATCACTGAAAATCTTGGGCCAATAATAACCAGCCTTCATGATTTTTAGAGCTGTCACTCTTGGTGCAAAATGACCACCAGCTGGTCCACCATGGAACTCTTCCAACACCCTATGAATCTGATTTGTGCTAATGCATCTCAGCAGCACTCCATTCACATCTTTCTTGAACAAAACACCGTCTACTATGGCATATGGGACAGCCTGCAATCTGAAGTGTCTTCTTTGGGTTTTGTTCATCTCTGGAGGGCATAGGCCTGTGCTTAGGAAGTGCATTATACCTTGGGTCCAGCAAGGAGTGGGGACAACATTATCCTCTTCTTGAGTGCTACCTTGCACATGGCTGTCTTGAACTGTCAAAACAGCCTCTTCTTTATTGCATACTCCTTTTTGCTTGCCCAGAATCAGCTGCTCACACAATCCTTTTCCTCTTACCAGCTTGGTGACCTTGATCTCAATGTCATACTCCATGACACGAGTGATCCAACCTGCCCTTTTCTCATTCAAATCCTTGTTGAGGAGGAAGTCCTTTACTCCCGCATGAGAGACCAACAACTGAACCTTGTTGTTTGAGACTAGATGCTTGAATTTCTTCAAGCTTCTGATTACTGCAAGTACATGCTTCTCAATAAAAGAATATCTCACCTCATAGTCATCTAGGCTTTGGCTGAAGAAAGCAATTGGCTGCTCATCATTGTCCTTGTTCTGCTGTACCAAAATGGCAGAAATAGTATCATTACCTCCAAATGCATAGAGGATGAAATCCTTGGAGAAATCCGGGTTGATGAGAGTTGGTGCTTGGGAGATGGCTTCTTTGATTGCTTCAAAACTCTCCTTGCCTTCTGCTGTCCACTTGAAAGCCATGCTTTTCTTTAACATTTTGGTGATAGGTTTGACAAGGGCTGCAAAATCTGGGACAAACCTCCGAACAAAGTTTATTCTCCCCAAGAAACTCTGAAGGGCCTTCTTGTGGCTTGGCAATGGTAGTGCTCTTATGGCTTCAACCCTCTCTGGATCAATTGCTAATCCTTCTTTGGAGACAATATGGCCAAGGAGCTTTCCTTCATGTGCTAGGAAGATACACTTCTTAGGATTCAAAGACACTCCAAATCTCCTGCACCTTTGGAAGACTTGTCTCAAATGAGAGAGGTGGTCTGCTGCATTCTTTGAAAAAATAGTGATATCATCAAGGTATATCAGCACCATGTTGTTAATCAAACCTTTGAACGCCATGTCCATTGCTCTTTGGAAGGTAGCTCCAGCGTTGGACAGCCCAAATGGCATTTTCCTGTATGCATAAGTTCCCCATTTGGTTGTGAAGGCTGTCTTGAACTGATCTTCTTCCTTCACCATAATCTGATTGTACCCCGAATAGCCATCAAGTAGTGAAAACCTCTCGGAGCCAGCCACAACTTGCAACATTTGCTCCATAGAAGGGAGTGGGTAATGGTCCTTGAGAGATGCTCTATTCAAGTCTCTGAAGTCAACACACAATCTGATCTCTCCACTCTTCTTTCTGACTGGAACTAAGTTGGCAACCCAACTAGAATGCTTGATTGGGAATATGATTCTTGACTCAATCAACTTGTTCAATTCCTTCCTCATGAGAGGTTCCATGTGTGGATTGACTGGCCTTTGTTTCTGCCTGATGGGCTTAGTATTTGGATCCAACTCAATGGTGTGCTGAGCTAACTTGGGATTGAAACCTTTCAAATCTTCGTAGCTCCAAGCAAACACATCAGGGAACTCTTGACACAGCTGTATGAACTCATACCTTTCTTGTTCAGTTGTCATCTTTCCAATTTGCAATGGTTTGTTCTCTTCCACCAAGATGGATACTGAATCTTCTCTCTTGACCTGAATGTTTGCTTTCTCTTTCCTAAACTGATCATTGGGATTGAAAATGGACTCCAAAGTGATAAGTCCCTTGGGCAGCTTGTTAGTTCTCAGCTGTACCACTTGGTCACCATACTGCTGTTCCAATTTTTCCTGATTTTTAGCTGAGAACTCAGCTTCTTCTTGTAAGAAATGGATGATTTGCTGGTCATTCTCAAACACTTGCCAACTTACATTGTTATCCGGCACTGAAGGCCTCACAATCACATGGATGTTTGGCTGTACCTTATCTTTTTGAATGCTTTCCACAATATCAAAGGCTGCCCCAACTGCTGCAAGCCTGTCAGCAGCTTGGTTCTCTTTCCTAGGAATGGATTTGATGCCAAAACCCTCAAAATCTTCAATGAGGTCCCACACCCTGTTCTTGTAGCACTTGAGTAGATCATTCTTGACAGCATGCTGCCCCTTAACTTGGTTAACAATCAATTCACTGTCACCAAAGACTTGCAAGTTCTTTATTCCTCTCTTTATTGCCCAATTCATCCCTTGCACCAAGGCTTCATATTCAGCAGTGTTATTGGAGCATGCAAACTGAAATCTAAAAGCTGAATAGTACTTTACTCCTTGAGGTGAAATAAGCATAGCTCCACCTCCTGCACCTTGTCTACTCCTTGATCCATCAAAAAACAGCTGCCATACCTCATTGTCATCCTTGTGGTTTGGCTTGGTGATGCTAGGAATGGGCTGATCTTCTTGATGTATGCAATAGACCCCTAGCTCAGATTCTTCTACTTCTTGATAAGGATCAAAAGCATGCACCTTGTTTGCCCATTCATCAAGAGTTAGATCCGGGATGCTTCCAACCTTGGTGTCAGCTTCATCAGTGCTTGGGTGATCTTCTTGATCAAATGCCGAACAGTTGGCATTGATCTGACTTGGAGTGTAGGGCTCAATGTGGAAGTTTGCAATAGGTTCAGACCTGATTGTAGCTTTGGTTCCATACCTCGTTCTGAACAGCATGTGTGACCAATCAGCAGACAAATATCCTCCAATCTTGGCTGTGAAATCTCTTGACAAACATAGGGCAAAGAGTGGTGGAAGGTCTATAACTGATACATCTTGTAAAACAACAACATTTGGACATGCATGCAAGGTAAGACTCAAGTTTCTAATCACCCCAACTGTTGTTACTGCTGTCCCATCCAACTGCACTACCCCTTTGGATATGGTTTCATATTGAAGTCCTAGCTGATCAGCTATTTGCTTGGGCATCACTGAGCTACTTGCCCCGGAATCAATCATGCAATTGTGCACCAATTGGTTTCCAATGATTAATGAGACATAAAAAGGAGGGGGCTTCAACATTTTACCTTGCTGTCCTCCATGATTCCCTTCAGGCTGGGCAGCATTTGTGAGCACCTTCTCTTGCATTTGGACTTGCTGATTCGAAGTTGGCCAGTCCTTCATGGCAGCTTGTAGCAAATCTCTCTGGCCTGGGATAGATAGGGATTCCCACATTGATATATTTACATTTGTCTTCTTCATCTGATCAATGATACTAAATGGTGATGAAGGATCTCTTTGTTGTCCCTTGGTTTGCATATTCATCCCTTGCATGTGGGCAGCAACAACTGGTATTTGAGTTGGTCTAGGAGCTGTTCTTGGCTGCCCTTGTGCATTTACAACTGGATTTTGTTTGCCAACCATTTGTGGAGCCATAAAAGGTTGTGGATTGGTTGGAGCTAATGGCTGTTCTTCACCCAAATTCCTTCTTTTTGACCTTGTGTTGGCTGCAACACCTTGAGAGACTGTTTGATTTATGCCACAAAAATCCTCTGCCTGCCAGTTCACAAGTGTGGTGTCATTTGGAGCTGATTGCTGCTGGAATGTTTCTTGTTGTTGGTTGTTTCCTTGACTGCCCTCACCCTCCACACCAGTAGTTGTCACCATTAATGCTTGATTCAAGGCACCGTTGAAGCACATAGATTGGTTGTGAGGTTCATTGCATGGAAAACACCAATCATACTCCTGAGCAACGTTGTTTTGTGTTGGCACCAATGCCTTAGAGGCAGATATAGCATTTGGATTATAGGGCTGAAATGGTCTGTTGGCAGGAGGCCTTGCTTGATTTAGATTTGCAGCTGGATTGGGTGGTCTATGAGGTTGATATGGCTGCCTGTTAGGCTGAGCTTGAGGCTGGAAGGAAGGTCTAAAACTTTGGGCTTGTTGCCTCTTGAGAGTAACCAGCTCATTACCTAAATTTTGCAATTGCTTCATGACTTCTTGAAGTTCATTTGAGGCACTAGAAGATGAAGTGGAAGCTTCACTTGAATTCTGATTTCTAGGAGTGGGAGAAGGAGCCAAATTAGGTGCTTGATTAGTGTTTGGGCTCTCTAAACTTGGAAACAATGGCATGGGAGGTCTAGGGGCTAGTTTGCCAGCTTGGATCAAACAATTTTCAGCTCTAATGGCAATGCTATAAGCAATGGGGATAGTTGTGCCTCCCATGGACTGAATTAACATAGAAATATCAGAATTTAGAGCTTTGAGATAGTAAAGAAAAGCACCTTCTGCTGTTGGCCTGACTGCCACTGGAATTCTCTCCCAAGTCCTTTGAAATCTGAAGTTGAAATCAGTCAGCTGCTCATTGGGAGCTCTCTTGATGGTTGTCAGCTGCTCCAAAAGAGACAAGTTGTCTCCCTTCTCTCCAAATTGCTCATGAAGTGCTACACATAGCTGGTTCCAATTTTGAATAGAACCTGAGGCAAGGCTTCTAAACCATTGCAAAGCCTTCCCCTTGAATGAAGATGCCAGCAATTTGACAGCAACTTGCATCTCATTGATTTCATGAATTGCACAAAGGTTGGCAATGTCTTTAACATGATCACCACCAGGAGTAGTCTGATTCTCTCCAGTGAAGTATGGAATGTTCTTCAAGGCTGCAATTGGAATTGGATTTTGTGCATTGAGAGCAAGTGGGCTGCTGCCAGTGAAATTGACATAGGGGTTGTTTTGTGCCATTCTAATTGGCCTTAGAACCCTTGTTGATTGAATGAAAGGCCTACCAGGTGGAGGAGTTGAGAGAGTTCTGTTTGGTGGAGATGGAGACCTTTGGATTCTCCTCCCACTTTGCCTTATTCTTGGAGATAACTGCAGATATTCAAACAACACCTCTTCTTCTCCAGCTCTTGACCTTGTAGTGATTCTTCTCATGAGTTTTCAGGTCTGCACTGCTAAAACCAGCTGATTCTTCTTCCTTGGAGTCGCCAGATGTGCAATTTATAGCTCTTTTAAGCAAGAAAATTGCAGCAGATGCACATCAACTTTGCTGCAATGAAAATGAGACCTCTAAGGTCCCACCGGGCGTGCCAAAACTGTTGTTGCAAATCAGCAGCACCCCTGGATGCAAATCAGGTTTCTAAGTTGATGTTTCAGGCATCCAGTGTGATTGCACAACATTGAAACCTCTCTCCAAGTGTGGGACTTGTAAAATGAGAGAGGAATCTCCAGATTAGAGGCTGGTTCCTCAAACTCCTCTGATCAGATCTGTTATTTGCACAATTGCAGAGGTTTGAATCCTAATCCTACTCTAAATTCCAAGGAGACAGAGATAGAAAGTGCAAAAATTGAAACTAAACTAATAGGTGATACACCAAAGGAGTGGTGAACACTTCTTGTTCATGCAAATTGACACAATTTCATAAAATGCAACATGAAACATCATACACAGGCTGATAAGATGTAATTAGAGGTCTGAAATGAAGCAAGACAATACAAACAAAGGACTGAAAATTGATCACAGAGTCTGCACTGTCATTTTCACTGTCAAAATCCTTGCATTTGCAACATCAAAGAGGTAGAAACCTGTTACAATCATGAAGAAGGTCTGATACTTGCAAAAATCACTTGTTGAAGGTGAAAGAAGAAGCTTGCTATCCAAAAAAATGTTCAACCCAAAAAATGAGCCAAATCTGGCTTTTACAATGCATGGGTCGAGCCCAGGAGAGAGAAAACATGTAAAAAATGTGGGAGCCATTCCCCATTGAATGAAGATGCATTAAAATAGCATCGGCATCCTTACAGACCCATGCCCTGACATTTTTGGCCATGCTGAAGAAGAATGCGACCCATTTTGCATTAAAACTGGTTGTTGAAACGTCATTTCTGGCCATTACCACGTGCCAGAGATGTTTCTTGATTTTTTCTCTCTCCAAACTGAACCAAAATTCAAAATTGACCCTGGAATCATGTAGATAATTTCACCAGCTTTCCATTGATATAAAGAACGTGAAAATCTGAGCTCTGGATCGAAAGATATGGCGATTTGAAAATTTAGGGCAAAAACAGGCCAAAATCGGATCGGCGGGCAAAAAGTTTGAATTTTTACCCGTTTGGTCTTTGGAAATTTTTTTCAAATTTTCCCCGCGCTCTGCCACTCCAGGTGCCACGTGGCACGTTCTGATTGGCTGCGGGCCCTCTAAGGGAAAATTTCCCACAAAAACTCCGCCGAGCCATAACTTGAAAAATATGAGGAGTTAGGAGGAAAACTTTACCTTTCTGGAAAGCTGAGAGAGAGCTCTATCCAATGGTGCCATTTCCAAAAGGTTTTGAGTGCCTAGAAAACAAAATATTCTGACTGAGGCACAAGAGAAGGAAAATGTAAAGGAGTTAGCCACAAAATGAGCAGGGGGCAAGGAAATGGGGAATTTTAGCTTCCCTTTCTCAAAATTTGCAACCTGCAAGGTGATTTTCACTGACCATTGTTTGAAAGAGTGGAAAAGCCATAAAGCACTTTGCCTTCATACCCAAGTTCCATTCAAGAAGTCCACCACTAAAAACAAATTCTTGGAGGAGAATAACCCTTTTGATTGAATGAGGTATGACAGTCTGATCCAAATTTTGCTTTATTAGACAAAATCACCAAGATTCTTAAAGAAAAGCATGAAGATTTGGTTGTTTTCCCTTTGATTTTAGGGAACAATCAAAAAGCCTATCTCCTCCAAGCCCTAAATCCATTAGACCCAGATTGCTCCAAGCTCAGATGTTTCATTCTATGCAAATGTGGGAGGGATGACACTTTATAGCACCTTCTTGGTGGGTCCTCTTGGAACAATGGTAGTGATTTTAACCCAATTTATTTCCTTCATGGCCACTTTGGAAAATTGAGATATTATTTGAATTCTGAGAACTCCTAGGGTTCTTGAGTAATCAACTTGCTTGAATGAAGTTGCATTTAATCTCCTAATTTTAACAAGATTCATATTTCCCTGGTGGCTCCATTTTGCGGGATCCTGACTTCCTCCATTTCAACAAATGGTTTTCAAATGTTTGACCAGCTTACTGGATTAGGCATGTTATGGATTAATGACATAGAGATCAAGGTCACCAAGTCTGAACTTGAGGAAAATGATTGAACCTGGCAGAATTTTAAGAGTTATTGGAAGCATGAATAAATGAAGAAAGAGTCCTGTTTTGGACCATTGCTTCTTTTCAGCCATGAGCAAGAAGCAATCAAGATCTAAACATTGGTTCCAATTTGATGGGGAAATAAACTAAATTTTGCAATTTGCTAGAGCAAGGCCTCCCTCTTGAGATCAACAAGGCCTCCAAATAAGCATTTCAGGATTACAGGTTGTCAACTTCATTTTCCCTTGTTGATGGTGTCTTGTCAATCCAAAGAGATCCCAATGGGTACTTGAGATCATTGTACAACTCAGATTCAGAGAAAGATGTCAAAACTTTCTTAAATGGTGGATCACAATTTCAGCTACACCTCATTAAAAAACTACCTCCATAATGGCTTAGGATTAATCAACTTTTCAATCACCTTTTAAATGAAATGGATCAAAATGTATCAATAATGTTCCTTTTCATACAGTTGTAAAGAGAGGCTAGACTTCCCTTCATTGCATAGCTCCAAAAGTTCATGCACTCAACTCAATGGCAATGGGGTTTTGAAGACTTCATTGGAGTCATTGAATTTCCTAATTCTTTCCAAGGTCCCACATGTTTGCAGTTTTTGGCACAGCCACATTTATGGCACTTTCACAAAGTGGCTTTGAAAGTCCCAACATGCATTCTTGAACTCAAAGTAGCATCCTAACTTCTATGAGGGAATTTCAACCAGATTTTGCACTATGCTGCTATATAAATCAGATTGCATTGGATTCCATTTTTCTTCAAGGTGGATCTGGAATATTGGTGTCATTGCCTCCAACAGGATTTTTGATAAGTCTTCATCAAATGTATTACACCCTGGGTAATGGACAGGTTGGTAATTCAATGACTTGTTTGAAGAATTGAGGATTTTCCTTGAAGAAAATCAAAGGTCTATGGATTCTAAATCAAATTCAGGATTTGGGAAAAAGAAGGAGAATCCCAGGATTACAGGCTTTTAACTCTCCATTCAAGGCTGACATTTATGAAGGCAATTTTTACCCATGTGGTGAGTGCCAAGGTCCCAACATTCATGAAATCAGTTGTTAGTTCTTGCTTTCATTTTCCAGGGAATGGTTAATCTTTTGGAATTGATGGAGCTTTCCATGCTTTCCTCAGATTGGGCCTGTCCAAGCATAAAGCAATGGATAAAGTTATCCAAACTTTTGTGAAAGAATCTCATTGTTTTTAGATGTTTAAGAACTTGTGTTCTTCCCTCTCTTGTTGTTACCTGAGATAATTTTAGCATAAAACTATTTCAAGGAAATTTTGATAACATGCATGAGATTATTCAGTCCCTAGAAAGTCACAAGATTGTCAAGGCCCAAAATCTAATGTATTTTTCAATTTATGGTGACAGGCCTTTTTCTAACTTCCCAGTCCACTTTGAAGAAATCCCAAGCAGTTGTACATAAAAAATGGAAAAAATTGTGAAAATAAGGTTGCTGGGAAGGACTTTTTTAAAGAATTTCGGGTCTGAATTTTCGGGTTGTACTGAGGTTCGTTGTACCAAGATGCTCAAGTACAGGAAACACGTGATCCAAAGAAAATGTTCTAAGTGCTTGTCCATCAGGTGAGTATGCACGCGGGACATGTTGGGACCTCGGGATGTTTAGAGGGATTGAAAAGTGAAATCAGCCGAAAGCAAGACTGCATTGGCCTAAGTATTTTGTTTCAGCACTGTTTGGGACAGCCGGGACAAACCCTCGCGGGTCGCTTGAAAATGTTCTCTATCCAAAAAGTGCAGTAGCTGCTCATTTGGGTAACATTTGGAGATTTTTCCAGGCGGTCCTGGTGCAGAATTGGGACATAAATTTTACGCTTGGGAAATCAGATGACCGAAATCTGATAAATGGCACCATGATGGAAAAGAATCATGATTGCACAATTTTCATCCAGAAAGGTACAGTTTTGACAAAAACGTGAAGAATCCATGGACTGCATGAAAAGGTGCTATGTAAAAGGCCTCAAGGAGCTTGGGAACAAGAGCCTGAAAGGCCCGCGTGGCCAACAAGATCAGGTCGCCATATGTTCCTTTTGAAAGTGGCGGGCAAAAGGCAAATTTTTTTTTCCAAAAAAAGCCCGCTTCCATCCTGGCCCCCGTGGAAATCATTGCCAAGTCATTAAAGTGTTCACAAAACTTGTTATCAAGGAAGGTAGGCCCCGGAGCTCATTTTGTGGAAAACTCCCTTAACATGTTTTCCAAAGTGAAGTGGAGTTGTGCCTCAGTCAAAATGGGAAATTTTTAGGCGTCAAAACCTTCTAGCAAATGACACCATCGTGGATAGTGTCTTTCTCAGCTTTCCAGAAATAATAAAATTTCAGTCCTAACGTTCCAAAGGCAAAAAATGGCCGAAAATGGAAGTTTTTGTGGAGAGAAATTTTCCCTTGAATCAGAATGCTTGCCACGTGGCATCCTAAGTGGCAGTGGAGCGCATAGGGAATTTTTGAAAATTTTTTCCAAAGACCAAAAAGGTAAAATTTCAAATTTTTCCCGCCGATCCGATTTTGGCCTGTTTTTGCCCTAAATCTTCAAATGGCCATAACTTTCGATCCAGAGCTCAGATTTTCACGTTCTTTATATCAATGGAAAGCTGGTGAAATTATCTACATGATTCCATGGTCAATTTTGAATTTTGGTTCAGTTTGGAGAGAGAAAATCAAAAACCTCTGGCACGTGGTAATGGCCAGAAATGACATTTCAACAACCAGTTTTAATGCAAAATGGGTCGCATTCTTCTCCAGCATGGCCAAAAATGTTAGGGTATGGGTCTGTAAGGTCCTCCATGCTATTTTAATGCATTTTCCATTCAATGAGGAATGGCTCCCACATGTTTTTTCACGTTTTCTCTCTCCTGGGCTTGACCCATGCATTGTAAAAGCTAGATTTGGCTCATTTTTGTGGGGGAACATTTTTTGGATAGCAAGCTTCTTCTTTCACCTTCAACAAGTGATTTTTGCAAGTATCAGACCTTATTCACAGATTGTAACAGGTTTTCTACCTCTTTGATGTTGTAATGCAAGGATTTTGACATGGAAATGACAATGCAAGCTCTGTGATTGTTTTCAGTCCTCTGTTTGTGTTGTTTTACTTCATTTCAGACTTTCTAATTACATCTTATCAGTTTGTGCATGATTTTCCCTTGTTGCATTTCATGAATTTGTGTCTATTTACATGGCAGAAAAAGATGTGTTCACCACTCCTTTTGGTGCATCACCTCTTTAGTTTAGTTTCATTTTTGCATTTCTATCCCTGTCTCCTTGGAATTTAGAGTAGGATTAGGATTCAAACCTCTGCAATTGTGCAAAATAATAGATCTAAATCAGAGGAGTTTGAGGAACCAGCCTCTATTTTGGAGATTCCTCTCTCATTTTCACAAGTCCCACACTTGGAGAGAGGTTTCCATGTTGTGCAATCATACTGGATGCTCAAATGATCAAACTAGAAATCTGATCAACATCCAGGGGTGCTGCTGATTTGCAACTAACAGTTTTGGCATGCCCGGTGGGACCTTAGAGGTCTTCATTTTTATTGCAACAAGATTGATGTGCACTTGTTGTAAGTTTCTTGCTTTAAAAGAGCTTAAAATTACACATCTGGCGACTCCAAAAGAAGCATAATCAACTGGTTTCAGCAGTGCAGGCCTGAAAACTCATGAGAAGAATCACAGACAAGGTCAAGAGCTGGAGAAGAAGAGGATTGTTTGAATATCTACAGTTATCTCCAAGAAGAAAAAAGGGGAAGAAGATTCAAAGGTCTCCATCTCCACCAAATAGAACTCTCTCAACTCCTCCACCTGGTAGGCCTTTCATTCAATCAACAAGGGTTCTAAGGCCAATCAGAATGGCACAACCACCGAATCCCTATGTCAATTTCACTGGCAGCAGCCCACTTGCTCTCAATGCACAACATCCAATCCCAGTTGCAGCCATTGAAGAACATTCCATACTTTACTGGAGAGAACCAGACTACTCCTGGTGATCATGTTAAAGACATTGCCAACCTTTGTGCAATTCATGAAATCAATGAGATGCAAGTTGCTGTCAAATTGCTGGCATCTTCATTCAAGGGGAAAGCTTTACAATGGTTCAGGAGCCTTGCCTCAGGTTCTATCCAAAACTGGAACTAGCTATGTATAGCCCTCCATGACCAGTTTGGAGAGAAGGGAGACAACTTGTCCCTTTTGGAGCAGTTGACAACCATTAAGAGAGCTCCCAATGAGCAGCTGACCGACTTCAACTTCAGATTTCAAATGACTTGGGAGAGAATTCTAGTGGCAGTAAGGCCAACAGCAGAAGGTGCTTTTCTATATTATCTTAAAGCTCTAAATTCTGATATTTCTATGTTGATTCAATCCATGGGAGGCACAACTATCCCTATTGCTTATAGCATTGCCATTAGAGCTGAAAATTGTTTGATTCAAGCTGGAAAGCTAGCTCCTAGGCCTCCAATGCCATTATATCCAAGTTTAGAGAGCCCAAGTACTAGTCAAGTGCCTAATCTTAGCTCCTTCTCCCACTCCTAGAAATCAGAGTTCAAATGAAGCTTCTACTTCATCTCCAAGTGCCCCAAATGAGCTTCAAGAAGTCATGAAGCAATTGCAAAATCTAGGCAATGAGCTGGTTACACTCAAGAGGCAGCAAGCCCAAAGTTTTAGACCTTCTTATCAGCCTCAAGCTCAGCCTAACAGGCAGCCATATCAGCCTCAAAGACCACCCAATCTAGCTGCAAATCTAGAATCAAGCAAGGCCTCCTGCCAACAGACCATTTCAGCCCTATAATCCCAATGTATGCATCTGCACATCTAAGAGCATTGGTACCAACACAAAACAACATGGCTCAAGAGTATGATTGGTGTTTCCCATGCAATGAACCTCATAACCAATCAATGTGCTTCAACGGTGCATTAAATCAAGCATTAATGGTGACAACTACTGGTGTGGAGGGTGAGAGTCCAGTCAAGGAAACAACCAACAACAAGAAACATTCTCAGCAAGGAATCAGCTCCAAATGAAACCACTCTTGTAAATTGGCAGGCTGAAGATTTTTGTGGCATGAATCAAATAGTCTCTCAAAGTGTTGCAGCCAACACAAGGTCAAAAAGGAGAAATTTGGGTGAAGGACAGCCATTGGCTCCAAGTAATCCACAACCTTCTACCACTCCACAAAATTTTGGCAAACAAAATGTAGTCCCAAACACAAGGAGCAGCCAAACCAGCTCCTAAACCAACTCAAATACCAGTTGTTGCTGCCCACATGCAAGGGATGAATGTACAAGCAAACCAAGGGACAACAAAGAGATCCTTCATCACCATTTAGTATCATTGATCAGATGAAGAAGACAAATGTAAATATATCAATGTGGGAATCCCTATCTATCCCAGGCCAAAGAGATTTGCTACAAGCTGCCATGAAGGACTGGCCAACTTCGAATCAGCAAGTCCAAATGCAAGAGAAGGTGCTCACAAATGCTACCCAGCCTGAAGGGAATCATGGAGGACAGCAAGGTAAAATGTTGAAGCCCCCTCCTTTTTATGTCTCATTAATCATTGGAAACCAATTAGTGCACAATTGCATGATTGATTCCGGGGCAAGTAGCTCAGTGATGCCCAAGCAAATAGCTGATCAGCTAGGACTTCAATATGAAACCATATCCAAAGGGGTAGTGCAGTTAGATGGGACAGCAGTAACAACAGTTGGGGTGATTAGAAACTTGAGTCTTACCTTGCATGCATGTCCAAATGTTGTTGTTTTACAAGATGTATCAGTTATAGACCTTCCACCACTCTTTGCCCTATGTTTGTCAAGAGATTTCACAGCCAAGATTGGAGGATATTTGTCTGCTGATTGGTCACACATGCTGTTCAGAACGAGGTATGGAACCAAAGCTACAATCAGGTCTGAACCTATTGCAAACTTCCACATTGAGCCCTACACTCCAAGTCAGATCAATGCCAACTGTTCGGCATTTGATCAAGAAGATCACCCAAGCACTGATGAAGCTGACACCAAGGTTGGAAGCATCCCGGATCTAACTCTTGATGAATGGGAAAACAAGGTGCATGCTTTTGATCCTTATCAAGAAGTAGAAGAATCTGAGCTAGGGGTCTATTGCATACATGAAGAAGATCAGCCTATTCCTAGCATCACCAAGCCAAACCACAAGGATGACAATGAGGTATGGCAGCTATTTTTTGATGGATCAAGGAGTAGACAAGGTGCAGGAGGTGGAGCCATGCTTGGTTTCACCTCAAGGAGTAAAGTACTATTCAGCTTTTAGATTTCAGTTTGCATGCTCCAATAACACTGCTGAATATGAAGCCTTGGTGCAAGGGATGCATTGGGCAATAAAGAGAGGAATAAAGAACTTGCAAGTCTTTGGTGATAGTGAATTGATTGTAAATCAGGTCAAAGGGAAGCATGCTTCCAAGAATGATCTACTCAAGTGCTACAAGAACAGGGTGTGGGACCTCATTGAAGAGTTTGAGGGTTTTGCCATCAAATCCATTCCTAGGAAAGAGAACCAAGCTGCTGACAGGCTTGCAGCAGTTGGGGCAGCCTTTGACATTGTGGAGAGCATTCAAAAATACAAGGTACAGCCAAACATCCATGTGATTGTGAGGCCTTCAGTGCCAGATAACAATGTAAGTTGGCAAGTGTTTGAGAATGACCAGCAAATCATCCATTTCTTGCAAGAAGAAGCTGAGTTCTCAGCTAAAAATCAGGAAAAATTGGAACAGCAGTATGGTGACCAAGTGGTACAGCTGAGAACTAACAAGCTACCCAAGGGACTTATCACTTTGGAGTCCATTTTCAATCCCAATGATCAGTTTAGGAAAGAGAAAGCAAACATTCAGGTCAAGAGAGAAGATTCAGTATCCATCTTGGTGGAAGAGAACAAACCATTGCAAATTGGAAAGATGACAACTGAACAAGAAAGGTATGAGTTCATACAGCTGTGTCAAGAGTTCCCTGATGTGTTTGCTTGGAGCTATGAAGATTTGAAAGGTTTCAATCCCAAGTTAGCTCAGCACACCATTGAATTGGATCCAAATACTAAGTCTATCAGGCAGAAACAAAGACCAGTCAATCCACACATGGAGCCTCTCATGAGGAAAGAATTGAACAAGTTGATTGAGTCAAGAATCATATTCCCAATCAAGCATTCTAGTTGGGTTGCCAACTTAGTTCCAGTCAGAAAGAAGAGTGGAGAGATCAGATTGTGTGTTGACTTCAGAGACTTAAATAGAGCATCTCTCAAGGACCATTACCCACTCCCTTCTATGGAGAAAATTTTGCAAGCTGTGGCTGGCTCCGAGAGGTTTTCACTACTTGATGGCTACTCGGGCTACAATCAGATTATGGTGAAGGAAGAAGATCAGTTCAAGACAGCCTTCACAACCAAATGGGGAACTTATGCATACAGGAAAATGCCATTTGGGCTGTCCAACGTTGGTGCTACCTTCCAAAGAGCAATGGACATGGCGTTCAAAGGTTTGATTAACAACGTGGTGCTGATATACCTTGATGATATCACTATTTTTTCAAAAATGCAGCAGACCACCTCTCTCATTTGAGACAAGTCTTCCAAAGGTGTAGGAAATTTGGAGTGTCTTTGAATCCTAAGAAGTGTATCTTCCTAGCACATGAAGGAAAGCTCCTTGGCCATATTGTCTCCAAAGAAGGATTAGCAATTGATCCAGAGAGGGTTGAAGCCATAAGAGCACTACCATTGCCAAGCCACAAGAAAGCCCTTCAGAGTTTCTTGGGGAGGATAAACTTTGTTCGGAGGTTTGTCCCAGATTTTGCAGCCCTTGTCAAACCTATCACCAAAATGTTAAAGAAAAGCATGGCTTTCAAGTGGACAGCAGAAGGCAAGGAGAGTTTTGAAGCAATCAAAGAAGCAATCTCTCAAGCACCAACTCTCATCAACCCGGACTTCTCCAAGGATTTCATCCTCTATGCATTTGGAGGTAATGATACTATTTCTGCCATTTTGGTACAGCAGAACAAGGATAATGATGAGCAGCCAATTGCTTTCTTCAGCCAAAGCCTAGATGACTATGAGGTGAGTATTCTTTTATTGAGAAGCATGTACTTGCAGTAATCAGAAGCTTGAAGAAATTCAAGCATTTAGTCTCAAACAACAAGGTTCAGTTGTTGGTCTCACATGTTGGGGTTAAGGACTTCCTCCTCAACAAGGATTTGAATGAGAAAAGGGCAGGTTGGATCACTCGTGTCATGGAGTATGACATTGAGATCAAGGTCACCAAGCTGGTAAGAGGAAAAGGATTGTGTGAGCAGCTGATTTTGGGGAAGCAAAAAGAAGTATGCAATGAAGAAGAGGCTGTTTTGACAGTTCAAGACAGCCATGAGCCAGGTGGCACTCAAGAAGAGGATAATGTTGTCCCCACTCCTTGCTGGACCCAAGGTATAATGCACTTCCTAAGCACAGGCCTATGCCCTCCAGAGATGAACAAGACCCAAAGAAGACACTTCAGATTGCAGGCTGTCCCATATGCCATTGTTGATGGAGTTTTGTTCAAGAAAGATGTGAATGGAGTGCTGCTGAGATGCATTAGCACAAATCAGATTCATAGGGTGTTGGAAGAGTTCCATGGTGGACCAGCTGGTGGTCATTTTGCACCAAGAGTGACAGCTCTAAAAATCATGAAGGCTGGTTATTATTGGCCTAAAATTTTCAGTGATTGCTATGCATGGATCAAGAGGTGTAAGAATTGTGCATTCTTCACAGGAAAAGAGAGACTTGCTGCCCTTCCATTGCATCCAATCTCAGTTGACCAGCCATTCATGCAATGGGGTTTGGACTTCATTGGAGTCATTAATCCCAATTCAAGTCAAGGGCACAAATGGATTTTGACAGCCACAGACTACTTCACCAAGTGGACTGAAGCAGTAGCACTCAAAGAAGCAAATGAGTCCAGCATCTTAGACTTCTATGAGGGGATAGTAACCAGATTTGGCATACCTGCTACAATAATCTCAGATAATGCATTGGCATTCATTGGATCCAAGGTGACTGAGTGGGCTGTCAAGAACGGGATCTACCTAAGTACTTCATCAAACTATTACCCTCAAGGTAATGGCCAGGCTGAAGTCTACAAACAAGAACTTGTTGAGGATCATTAGGAGGACTCTTGATGAGAATCAGAGGTCTTGGCATACCAAACTGAAATCAGCCTTATGGGCTGATAGGATAACTCCCAAGAGATCCACAGGTAACTCTCCATTCAGGCTTGTTTATGGAAGAGAGGCAATCTTGCCCATGTCACTTGAGTTGCCAACATTGGAACTCATGAAGCAGTTAGAGTTGCTAGAGTTTGGGCCCATGGAGGTGAGATATGCAGAGTTGATGGAGCTGCAAGAGATCAGAGATCAGGCATCCCAAACAATGGAGAAGGATCAAGCTTTGATCAAAAAGACCTTTGATAGGAAGGCCAAGGATAGATCTTTTCAGGTTGGAGATCTAGTGTTGAAATGGGATGTGGATAGAGCAAAACCGGGAAGGCATTCAAAATTTGATGCCATTTGGAGTGGCCCATACATGGTCACAAAGTGCAAGAACAACAATGCTTTCCAATTGGCCTCATTGGATGGTGAAGAACTGCAGATTCCAGTCAATGGAATCTATCTCAAGCGTTGCTTCTAGAGGGAAATTTACCACCTTGTAAATATTAGATTAGATTTTCATTCCTCCAAGTGCTTTGCACATTGTTTTGCTGTAGGTTAGTTTTGTTTTCCCTAAGTGCTTTGGCACAGCTTGCTGTCCCTGGAGATGTTTTGCAGTCCTTGCTTCCATCATGTGATATTCCATCTTCCTCCTTGCAACATTCTAAGTCAGTTGGGGTTCCAAACAGAAAATTTGATGACTCCATGCCCAATGGACTGCTTCAGGCAACTGGTATTTTCATCTAGCAGGCAGATGACCCCTCTGAGTCACCAAAATTGTTATCCAAAATGGTGCCCCAGCACGTTTTTGTGGCTAACTCCTTGTGTTCTTACGTCTCTTGTTCCTCACTCTACATTTTTTTATTTTCAGGAACTCAAAGATTTCATAGTACCATCAGATAGAGCTCTTTCTTTTTCCAGAAAGGTAAATTTTGCCTCCTAACTCCTTATATTTTTCAAGTTATGGCTCCGGATCAGATAGAAATCTCTCTCAAGGCCCGCTTTAGGAGAAAGGTAAAGTTTTCCTCCTAACTCCTTATATTTTTTCAAGTTATTTTGGCTCGGCAGAGTTTTTGTGGAAATTTTTTCCCATTTGGGCCCGTGGACCAATAGGAAGTGTGCCACGTGTCACAGGAGTTTGGCGGGAAGGCGAAATTTGAAAAATTTGCTAAGTGGAGCGCGGGGAATTTTTGTCCAAAGACCAAAAAAAGGTAAAATTGGAAATTTTTTTGCCGATCCGCGGGCCTTTTTTTGCCCTAAATCTTCAGAAACGATCATATCTTTTGATCCAGAGCTCAGACATGTATCATTAGAAATATGTTAAAATTATCTACATGATTCCATGGTAAATTTATAATTTTAGTTTATTTTGGAGAGAAAAAAATTCATGAAAAATGTCCATGGCCAGAAATGACATTTTAAACAACCAAATTTAATACAGAATGGGTCGCCATTCTTCTCCAACATGGTAAAAAATTAGGGTATGGGTTTGTAAGGTCCTCTATACTGTTTTAATGCATTTTCCATCAATGAGGAATGGGCTCCCACAGTTTTTTACATTTTCTCTCTCCTGGGATTGACCCATGCATTGTAAAAGCCAGATTTGGCCATTTCGGTTGAACACTTTTTCAGGTCTAAACTTCTTCTTTCACCTCTAGTCAAGTATGGCTAAGATCAGACCTTTTTCAAGTAAAAGGTTTATAAAATGCAAGAGATTTTGTACGTGTAAACTCTGTGAATGCTTTCAGTCAAAATTGTTTGTATTGTTTTACTTCATTTTAAGACCTCTAATTACATCTATCAGCTTTGTGTATGATTTTCCCTTGTGTGGATTTCATGAAGTGTCTATTTACATGGTAAAAAAAATTTCGCCACTCCTTTTTGCATCACCATCTTTATGGGCAAAAAGTTTCATTTTTACATTTTTATCCCTGTCGACCCTTGCAATTTAGAGTAGGATTAGGATCTGAACCTTTGTAGTTTGTGCAAAATATAGATCTATGGGGAGGAGTTTGAGGAATCAGCCTCTAATCTGGAGATTCTTCTCTCATTTTCAAAAGTCCCACATTTTGGAAGAGGTTTTTCAGGGATTGTTCCGCGCCCCTCAGCCTCACTGGATGCCTAATACATCAATTCAGAACCTTGATTTGCATCCAGGGGTGCTGCAAATGAATTTGTAACAACAATGGCTTGGCAGAGTTTTTGTGTGAAATTTTCCCAAGGAAAATGAGCCCACAGCCAGTTAGAACATACCTGTGCATGGCACCTTAAGTGACCAGTGGAGCATGGGGATTTTTGAAAAAATTTTCCAAAGACCAAAAGAGGTAAAATTTCAAATTTTTTTCCTGCTGATCCGATTTTGGGCCTTTTTGCCCTAAATCTTCAAACGGTCATAACTTTCGATCCAGAGCTCAGATTTTCACGTTCTTTATATCAATGGAAATTTGGTAAAATTATCTACATGATTCCATGGTAAATTTTGAATTTTAGTTTCAGTTTAGAAGGAGAAAATAAAAAACCACTTCTGGTATGTGCCCATGGACAGAACTGACATTTCAACAACCAATTTTTAATGCAAAATGGGTCGCATTCTTCTCTAGTATGGTCAAAAATGTCAGGGCATGGGTTTTTAAGGACCTCCATGCTATTTTTAATGCATTTTGGTCAATGAGGAATGGCTCCCATGTTTTTTCACGTTTTCTATCTCCTGGGCTCGACCCATGCACTGTAAAAGCCAGATTTGGCTCATTTTTCAAAGGGGGGAACATTTTTTACACAGAAAGATTCTGTTTTCACCTTCAAGCAAGTGATTTTTGGAAGGATCAGACCTTCCAGGGATTATAACAAGTCTTTTTACCTCTTTGGTGTTGGAATACAAGGATTTTGATAGTTAAAAATCACAATGCAGGCTCTGTGAATGCTTTCAGTCCTTTGCATGTGTTGTTTGCTTCATTTCAAACCTTTGATTATAGTTATCAACCTGTGCATGATGTTTTTATGTTAAAATTTCTGATTTGTGTCAATTTTCATGAAAAAAAGAAGTGTTCACCACTCCTTTGGTGTATCACCCTTATTAGTTTAGTTTCAATTTTTGCATCTCTTATCCCTGTCTCCTTGCAATATAGGATAAAATTAGGATCTGAACCTTTGCAGTTGTGCAAATAATAGATCTAATTAGAGGAGTTTGAGGAACCAGCCTCTAATTTGGAGATTATTCTCTCATTTTTACAAAGTCCCACACTTGGAGAGAGGTTTCAATGTTGTGCAATCTCACTGATGCCTAAAACATCAATTTAGAAACCTTATTTGCATCCAGGGGTGCTGCTGATTTGCAACAACAGTAAATGCTAAAGAAAGCTACTGATTATTTCAGCAATTTCAAAAGGTCGTAACATGATGAAAAACTTGGAAGCCTTGCCAAAAGTTATTGAGCTCTATTTCTGCTTAACCCGAAGAAAGACCTTCTACCAAGTTTATAATTCTTATCAACCCGCTTTAATTCTGCATAACTCTTCTATCTATTGGCAGCCTCCTTTAGATGTTCCCGAATCATTTTTGATTTTTTGTTCCATTTCCTTGAGGATTTTATGGCCCAATTACCTCTCTATCCTCTACGCTGTCCCAGCTAACAGGGGTTCTGTATTTTCTTCCATATAATGCTTCAAAGGGTGCCATTTTTAAAGAGGCATGGTATGTATTATTGTAGGCAAATTCAACTAGCATAAGGTATTCCTCCCATTTATACTGCTGGTCCATGCAATACATTCTTAACATGTCCTCTAAAACTTGATTGACTCTCTTGGTCTGTCCATCCATCTCTGGATGATATGCAGAGCTGAAGTTTAATTTAGTTCCCAAGGCCGCATTAAGCATTTTCCAAAACCTTGATGTCATCCTCAGATCTCTGTCCGCTATAATCAATTTGGGTATTCCATGTGATCTAAAAATTTCATGTATAAATCTTCTTGATAACACTGGTGCATCATCTTTCAAATTACCAGCAATGAAGTGTGCCACTTTGGTTAATTTGTCGACGACAACCAGGATAATATCATGCTTATTCCTTGACATAGGCAATCCTTGAACAAAATCCATTATTATCACTTGCCATTTGTACTGTGGAATGCTATGGGGATACAATAATCCAGCGGGATGCATATTTTCCACCTTAACAGAATGAAATTCCAAGCAGTGTGTTACAAATTCCACCACATCCTTTTTCATTCCCTTCCAGAAGTATTGCTGCTTGAGATCAGCCAAAGTAATTTTCGTAATGCCAGGGTGTCTAGAAAAAGGTGAATTATGAAATTCAGTTAACAATTTACTTCTTAAATCATTTGCCAAGGGTATATAGACCCTGTTTTCAAATCTCATAATTCCTTCGCTATCAAAGCGAAATCCTTTATACTTCACATCCTTTGGATCTGCAGCAAGTGCTATTTTAACTTGCTGGAAATAAGGATCTGATTCCAAGGCATCTTTCACCTTATCCTTAAACTGAGTTCTTAACGTTATAAGAGCAAAGATGTGCTTCCTTCGACTCAGAGCATCTGCCACTCTATTTTCCTTGCCTTTGATGTAGCTTATATCAAAATCATACTGAGACATAAATTCTAACCATCTTCGCTATCTTACATTCAAATTTGGCCATAAAGTAAAAATATACTTCAACCCCAGATGGTCAGTTTTTAACTCAAAAGGTTTTCCTAAAAGGTAATTCCTCCACATTTGAAGTGCATGTACAATGGAAACGAGCTCTAGGTCGTGTGGAGCATAATTCTGTTCATGTAACTTAAGCTTTCTACTTTCATAAGCTATAACATGGTTATTCTGTAACAGAATACCTCCAAGGCCTTCTCTTGATGCATCCGTTACAACCATACAATTTCCATTTGGATCTGGTACAGTTAAAATAGGTGTTGTAGTTAACTGTTCCTTTAATTTTTTAAAGGCAGATTCACATTTGTCAATCCATACAAATTTCTTATCCTTCTTTTGTAGTGAAGTGATTGGGGCAGAAATTTTTGAAAAATCCTTAACGAACATTTCTATAATATCCTGCCAAGCCCATGAAGCTTCTTACTTCATGCACGTTCTTAGGCGCAGGCCACTCAGTTATAACTGTGATCTTTGAAGGTTCTACAGCTATTCCATAATTAGTTCTTGCTTATAATGTGACCTAAATAATGCACCTCTGCATCATAAAAGGAACATTTAGACAGTTTACCATACAACTTCCTCTTTCTTAAAACTTCCAGCACTACCCTTAAATGTTCTTGGTGCTCTTCGACATTTGTTAGAGTATATAAGAATGTCGTCTAAGAATACAAGCAAAAAATTGTCTAGGTATTCTTGAAAAATATTGTTCATCAGATTCATGAAGGCGGCAGGTGCATTTGTCAACCCAAAAGGTAACACCGTGAATTCATAATGCCCGTACCTTGTTTTAAAAGTTGTTTTATGAATATCTTCTTCCTTTATTCTCAGCTGATGATACCCAGATCGAAGATCTATTTTTGAATAGACTGATGCTCCACACATTTGGTCGAACAGATCATCAATCCTAGGAAGTGGGTATCGATTCTTAATAATTGCCTTGTTCAAAATTCTATAATCAATGCACAGTCTCAATGTGCCATCCTTTTTCTTTACAAAAATTATCCATTTTTTGCTCCCCATGGTGAGATGCTTGGTCTTATCAGCCCCTTAGTCAAAAGTTCCTGTAATTGAGCCTTTAACTCTAACAACTCGAGGGTGGTCATTATATAAGGTGCCTTAGATATGGGTTCAGTTCTTGGCCTGATTTCTATTGCAAAGTCAAACTCTCATTTGAGTGGAAGACCTGGTAATTCCTCTGGAAATACATCACTGAAATCCCTTAATAATGGGATATCTTTCCATGAAATCATTATCCTCCTCAGCATTTTCTGTCATTTTTACTGCATACAAAGGTGTAGCCTCTATTTTTAGCCCTTTTTAGTTACATAGATGTTAGTTTTCTAACTGCAACTGCACGCTTTACACCTTGAATGACTACTGCTTTTTGCAGGTCGTCAAAACAACAAATTTGTTTTTCATAACAGTCGACCTTTGCCTTATGTTCTACCAACAAGTTAACTCCAATAATGATATCATATGATCCTAAAGGAGTGACATACAGGTCAACTTCGGTGGAGAAACTAGGCAAGTCAAGAATTGCCCCAAAAAGGCACATTTCGACTATATGGACATCATTATTCCCATAATGCATTGGTCCATGTCTTATCCATTTGTTCAGCTTTTCTTTTTAATTTCATTGCAAGTTTAGTAGAAATAAATCATTCAGTAGCTCCAATATCAAAATGTATGACTACAGGTTGTACCGAATAACTTACCTAAAACTTCTATAGGCGTAACTTGATTTTCAGCTTGTCTGTTAGCCACTGTAGCGTGTATCCTATGCTGCTGATCTTGATCATCCTTCTTCAGAGGAAAGTGACTCACGTAGTGGTCTTTTCCATAGTTGAAGCATCCTCCAACTAGCCCTTTCCTAGGCTCAAATTTGTTACCAACTTTGAAGTTATCATTCTGGCTTCCATAGGAGTTTTGTCCATTGCCACTAACTTTTACGAAGCTGTTCTACACACTATTTACAAGTTTCATTCATTATAGATTTCTCGTTGTTATCTACAACAAAAAAAAATTTCACACCAAACCTTTTCCAAAGCCCCCTTTTGGGTGCAAGAGATGAAGAAGAGTTAGGAATCTTCTTCCTTATCTCTTCCCTATGAGAAAAAATTGCTCTCAATTTCTATTCCCGTCTTATTGCCGTTTCGACAACTCCTTCCATGGTGGTTGGACCGTGGACATCCACTTTGCCACTAATGATGGGATTCATTCCCATTATGAACTTTTGTATTCTGAACTTCTCGTCAGCTTGCTACCTGCAGCACATACTTAAGGAGTTTAGTAAACCCTTCCCAGTATTTTGTCACCGTCAGCCTTCCTTGCGACCAATCAATCTTAAATTCAGTCATTTTCCTATCAAAATAGAGTTGAGGCAGCCACCGTTGCCTAAAGTAACCCTTAAATTGATCCCAAGTTATGTTTGATTCGAAAATATTCAACTCAACCTTACGGTGTTGTCCCACCATGATGATGCTTCATGAGAAAGTTGATATGTTCCCCATATCGCTTTGGTCTCCTCGGAGAAGTTTCTTATTGCAAAGTACTTCTCCATTTCACTGAGCCAATTCTTAGCTCCATCCCCAAGTGTTGTTCCATCAAAATTTGGAGGACTTATTCTCTTTATGTCATTTGTAAGTTTAGCTACTAATCTTGCCCTTTTAGTTCCAGGATGATTAGGAGCATTCACATTACTATTATCAACACCTGGATTCCTTCCATTGGTGTTAATTTACAGGAGGTGGCTGATCATTTATATCAGCTTCTTCTTCCTCCTCTTCATTGCCCATTGATTTCTATTCCAAAACAGTCAAATGATCTCTCGTGTCTAGTAGGGCAGTAAGGATTTCATCTAGCTTTTGAGCATAGTAGCTGCTTCTCCACCCGGTAACGGGTTGTTCACTAACATTTCTTCTTGTTCTGACCATTTTCTATTCAATAAGAAAATGTAAACCTTATTAAATTGTGGACTCATTAGGTCCAAGAGCTGCAACCTTCAGCTCTTATACCAAGATGTAACATCCCCATTTTAAGATACTAGAACAAGGGAAATTTTTTTTATAAACAACGTTCCCTGTTATGAATTATATAATTCAAACACACATTCAAGTTTTAATAATTTTTCTCTATTTAACTAATGCAGTTTGGATCACACAATTTCCTTTTAAAACTAATGTTCTCTGTTCACATACCTTTGCAATATGGAACACACATTCAATGCCATTCAATCATATAATTTAGATACCATATATGCTGCTGTAAATGACTCGAAGAACTACCGATCTCCCATTTTATGGCTCGGAGTTTCAGCGATCTCTCATTTCATGACTTGGTGACTTACCGATCCTTCATGTTAACTTCTGCATGCATTGTATAATGAATATACAGGGTTCTCTTACCATTTTCTGTTATCGAAGTGAACCATTTAAGAAGCCTATCTGAATATCTATTACTGATATTCGTCTAACATCCTGCATCTTAAACTAGGTGATTAGGACAACACAACCAACACTTGCGATACTTTGGCCAAAGATTTTCACATGCTTTACATGATAATATTCCTAGATGTGATACACACCAATGGAATACGTCCTTCACCTCACTTCGTCTGTTATCTAGAATGGTCTTTCCTGGCCTCTACCAGTCCTTCCATTTAAGGTCAAGCTCTAACCCCAACTAGCAATATGAACGAGTATAGGAAGTTACTCATGGTAACTAAAGATACGCAGACATACGGTGTCGTCCCCTAATGACGACTCCGTGTGTCTGGTTACCTTTAGTCCTCTAGAGTCACTCCATATACGTGAGCACTTTTCTATCCCCCGGCCAAGAACTTATTATCTAGCTTATGTAAACTTGATGATTTACTTCAGGATGGCATTTTTAATATGTTCAGCTATAACATTGTGTCATCATGAAGGCCCTGCCTTCACGAAGACACCATATTGTAACTGGCGTATGTCAATGTACTACGGACTCCTCCCATCGAGAGTACACATCCATCTCAAGTGTGATTTGGTTATTATCTTAAGTATTTAAGATCAACTTTCAGCAGCCATGCTGATCCTTTATCCTCGTTCTTGTTACAGTTTGTATGTAGCTAAGAGAGACTTAATCCATCTTCTAGCTTACTACGCATCTTCTCCCTTCGTACCAAAGGGTAGAATTTTCTCTACTTGGTTCCTTTCCTATTCTTTGGACTAATCAGCCCATTATTGATAAAACTTAATAAGTTTAACCTATAAAACTTAACCAAGTTTTCCACGACTGTAAACAAATTTAGAATTCCATCTTATTACACATCATTTAAACAAGGTCTAATTTTAAATTAATTTATTCATTTATCCTCCTTAACCTTACATAGTTAAGGTCTGTTAACAATAGATATGTTGATTTCCCATATCCTTATTTTCTAAATTTTAAATATTCGAGGCTATTAACAGAGTTCTGAATATAAGGTTCGGTTGCTCCTAAATTATTTGATATTCCTTAGCTTTCAAACTAATCCCAAATACCTTTCAATTAAGAGATTTCATGTCTACTCTAAATCTTTTATGATTTCAATTTAACAATTCAACTTAACCCAATTATGAAATACTTACACATTTCAATGTAAAAGTTGCATTTAGGTAAAGAATAGATGTTATTCCCTTTGTAAATCCATCCATTAACATTTGAATAATTCCAAATCAAGGAATAATGTTATATTCTCAAACTATATTCAACCATATCAAAATGATACACTCATTAAAAATATCACACTCGTACTTATATTCATCCATCGGCTTTACAATCTATACATTTACTAGTCCAAATGACTAGACTTTGTTTATATTAAACCACATTACAACTCATAAAGATAGAAGAATGTAACTTCTTCCTTTCTCATTTCCTCATGGAGGAGTAATAGTTATCAATATAATCGATCTTCAGTTAATCAAAACAAGTATTAGAAAACAACCATGTCTTCGTTTGTAATCAAGTTTCATCTGCAAAATTACTTGCACGAGTCAATTCATTGAACTGAGCATATTAAGCACTTGTCATTAAAATGAAGTGCTTTTAATTAACTGTCTCAATAAAATAACCCTACTTTTATGAAACGTTAATATGAACATCATTCAAGAATTAAGTACCCAAAAAGGATGAACAACATACAACTCAATCATCTAATTACCTTCCCAATCAGATAAAGGATGACTGCCCCTTTTTCCCAAATAATTATTACAAGGAGTAATTTCCATCAAACAGTTCCAGATTACAAACATCTGTAAGAACTAAAAACACAATTATGCAACTATGTTCCAATTCTAACATAAATGCTATCAATTCCATTCTCTTACTTAGTTGTGAATTCAAATATCATTTACTCTCTCCAAATATTTGATGCCCTCTACCATATTCAATCCATTTGACATTATTAGTGATAAGTATTTGCAAAAATCATTCATCAACCAAAATTCTTTTGAAAAATGTTTTCCTCTTCTTGTCATCCCAACCATAAAATTTGCTGGAGGGTTTCCCTTTGCACCTAATGTAATACACATTTTTCTTCAAAATTGTAGGAAACATAGTTTCTAGATATTTTATTACAATTCCATCGACTATATTGCAATCTTCATTTCCCTAGGTGACTATTGGATTCAATTCAGTTGATAATTTTTTATTGAAGGCCTTTATCAGCTTTTCAACATCAGCAAAATTGATTTTGTCTAACGAGAATCCCATTTCAAATTTTATTGATAATGAATTTATAAACACTTTCAGGACACCTCGCATGTTGATAGTCTCCTTGCGGAACTTTAATGACATGTGCCTAGAGGGTGATTGGTTTTTCTCATAGAACAAGCCTTTGAAATATAAAATAAGAAAGTAATTCTTGTGGCTAATTATAGGGAAGTAAATAATATTTTTAATATGTCTCATATAAATTCTAACCAATGGAAAAAATCAACATTTTAGCTTGTGGGTACAACTTATTGGAAGGCCTTACATGTAGCATTGCATCTTCTTTACCCATAACTGGATCCTTTGATGCAATATTTATTTCAAAAAACATCAATCTATTTGTAATATAGCTATTGCTATGGAAAATGAAAGCGTATTTGAAAAAAACATTTTAATCTAAGTGGTAAAATTGTAAATTCAATATTAGCACTTTACATAGCTACCACTTACCAACTGAGCTTCTGGCTTGGCTTGCATAGACCTTACTAGCTGCTAGTTTTTTTGATGCAAGATGTATTGCAAACAATAGTAATCAATGCATAAACAATTTCATTCTATGGAAAATGAACTCATAATTTGAAAGCATACTTGTCTTCATGGTAATATGGTAAGTACAAATCAAAATGTTCTATGTCTTCTGAATGAATTATAGTAGCTGCTAGGGTTCATTTATATCCGTTGAACCACCTATTGGTGGGAAACAGTTTTGAGATATTTGTGTGGATTAGAGACCACTAGGCTATGACATAACTAGATGGACTAAGCATCCATTCTAATGTCTTTATCAATATGTTGATACTAATGGTTTATGTAGAAAACCAACAACCTGGTACCTACAAACTATGTAGCATTGGATGCAACCATGAACTTTTGAAATAGAATATTTTGTAATTCCTTCTTTGAAAATGGTTCCACTTATAGAATTGGTTGATATCGTTTTCTATTCATAAATGGTTATGTTATAAAATATGCATGATTAACATACTTGGTTCTCACTACATATTTGTGTTAGCTACTACCATGCACTCCACTGTTACTATCTTCAGTTGTTGGTCATCTTCATAATCCATTAATTGTGTTGTAAATTTATGGGTCTTAGTAGCAAATATTAGTTGTAAATGCACAAGACTAACATACAAATATTTTATTTCATATTCATGCATGATGTAGTTGAGTTCACCTCATCTGTCGTCAGAGTTGCTGAGCATAGATTATTTTTTTAAAAATGAAAACAATGGAAATTGAAAACAAATCTCATTAAATGCATTTATAAAATGATCGAACATCAATCACCATGTTGATTTGGTTGTGTAGCATAAAGTTGACAGGTTTATACATCAACACGTATTGTTATTTGGTTTTCTATGTAAATAATAAATGTGTAAGTAGATTTTTTCGTTTAAAAGAAATTTAACATAATCACATGTTCGAGTTGTGTTCCTGTATGGACCTCTCTTCATATGAGAATAATAATGTTTCAAAAACATTTCCTGACTATGTGTCTCAAGAATAAAAACAATAGATAGATTGGATTCAGCCAATGCACGTAGTGTGAAACTGTCACCATAAAGAACTAATACTAAACAATTATGAGAACAACATCTTTTTAACATCTCATACTATAACTCATATGATTAATCACAAGGAAAAGGATGTTTGTTTCTTTTTAGGCACATTTCGATTGAAGTTATCAATTGTTGTGGTAGGTTTTTCATCCAATCCCTAGTGACTTCTTATCTTTCATCATTTTTATCATCATAGTTGTGCACTCCAGTTATTGTGTACATATGACACAAAATTTTAAATTACCCACTGCTACCACAGAGTCTGTAACATCCTTCCATAATCGATACTTCACTGTCTTTAACCTTTTCCATGTATTTTTTTACTATTTCTGTCAACATTTTTGAATATTCAATTGGTATGAGAACAATAATAATATAATATTTTACATTGGTTCCAATAAATGTTAGTATTTCCTATATTACTTCATAAGAAATATCACTAGAAAATTACAAAAATTAGTGATAACACATTTTCCATTTAAAGTATTGGTGGCATGAATAACTGTTAGAGGCGATGGAAGATGGAATGGGTATGCACATTGAAAAGTAAATCATTATATGTCCTCAATCCTTTCTGGTATATTATCTTCCATTGACATCACATAATTGTCTAATATTTTATGAGCCTCGATGGGAAGAACTTTTTCCCCCACCTGGTCCTTTTTTCATTTAGATTTTTTTTCCCTATGTGGGAATCATATTTACTCTTTCCTTTTATCTATTCACCCAATAGCATAGACAACTAGTGGCAGTGTGATTCATGTAATTTTACTTTTTCAATTATAGTGCTTTCACTATAAGATGTCAATTGATTAATATTTAGATGTTTGTCTATAAATGTTGTAGAACTTTTTCTCTCATTTTTCTGTCTCCTTTTATTCTCCAGTAGTAAGATTCAAATGTCTCTACTATTACACCTGACTGAATAGGGTCAGTTAATTAGATATCCCTTGATTGTACTTTATCTTCTAGTACTGATAGTTCTTCATCATTCATTTCATTAGCAACCTTTAATGAATTGGATGTGAATCTTGCGAATGAATTAGGCTAAAATTTATCATTATTATCTTTAATAGGTGAACAAGAAAGGACACCAGATCTAAAAAACTAAAATATTGTAGTCTATTTAGTCCATATATCATCCGATAATAAAAGAAAACTCCATTTGTCATATAGATTTTTGATTTTTTTCTGTTTTGAAAATCAAAAGGCGTTGATTCACAAAGTTCTGCATTCAAAGGATTTTTTTTTTATGTTTTTATATAAGGAAGATAAATTTTGATAAAAAATGCAATAAAATTAAAATAAATTAACCTCCACTCCCCTATTTCTTTTCTTGTCAATTTGGGATGTTGACGACATCAAAGTGATTTCCAAACCGATCTATTTTTATACAACAAATCAACAAACTTCATTTATATCCAATTTTTGTTTAATTCATTTTGTTGTTTGTAAATATTAGTAATGTGTCTGTTAGTTGTATTTACATAAAGAATGCGAGCCCTTCAAAAACATAGTTTCTTATGTAAAGACTTGTAAGTATCTGAGCCAAAAAAAATTTTGTGTGCATATATTGTATGTTGTTCATCAAGTATATAAAATTTAACATCATCCCTTTCCAAGTCTTTTGGCTCTTAGAGCTCCACAACCTTAATCATAAAATGCAAGAAGGGAAGAAGAATTGTGTCCCTCTATGTAGGAATAACACTTATTAACATGGAGTGCACAAGAAGGTCAACATTCTCATCATCTACATGATGATAATGATACTATGGAGATGCTATATGGAACCTCGAAACATCAATAAAAAATACTTCACCATTGAACAAAAAGTAATCAAACTGCTGAATAGTTGAAGCTTCTATTTTCGTGAATATAGTGGTTGTTTTCTTCGGTAATGCATCTGATTTAGTATTATTTTCAACCCTTGTAACTTTGATCTAGATGGATCCAGCTCCTATTTAGCCAAATGTGTTTTCCTCAGCATAGTAAACAACTTGTCATGTTTAGGTGGTAAAAGCGAACCTTTTGTATTCAAAAACTGACAAACGGAAGAGGTTGTTTTAACTCTATATAATTTTATAAGTATTGCAAACATGCCACTCTGAATGTATTCTACATTTGAACAACCATTTTTTTCATTATTTACTAACAACCCCTAATCCCAATAATATATTGAACACAAACATTTTGTTTTGTCTTTTGAGGCTTTCATCTTCCATTTCCTAAATAAAGAAACATCCAAATTCATATCCAAAATCAATAACTTCAGAGGATACAAGCATTCTAACTTCCTTATGTTCGTCATATATAAAAAACCAACAACAGGTCGTTGTAGTAGTTTTCAAGACCATGGATTTCAACAAACCATCCCACATCTATTCTTTTACAACACTCAACACCTTCAATGAATGGAATTTATGAGAATGGATTGCAACCAATGGAAGACATTGTACCTGTAATTGAAGTGGAATATATTAATAATTAATTCACAAATGGAGTAATTTTTTCCCCATTATATGATAATGAATGTATGTATTATCCTTTGCGATCACCAATCTCTATAGTAAATTACTTTTTATCATAGGTGAGTAATCAATGTAAACGTTAGCGAATGCTAGGCTTCAACCGGACATGATCTCTAACCTTCTAGTGGTTACTATAAATCATATTCTATGGATTACATCATTAATAATAGAAACTATGCAAAATTGTTCTTGAAAATTAGCATGCAACATATTTTGGAAGGATTATCCATTGTCTGACATACATCTACATTGCGTAGATAACATGAAAGGAACGTTTGAAAACATATATTTTAGCGAGAGAGAGGATTTACGTCGACATATGAATGGACAATTTTTAACATTACTTATAGGTAATTAAAACCAATCGAAAGGACTAGCATAAATGCCATTAAGATTTAATTTTTAAAATTTTGAGCCGAGTGTGTGAGAAACAAATCACAATAATGGGTTTAACGGTCGCTAAGAAGAATTTTTTAAACATAAAAAAATGTTTAGTTTTCCCATAACACATTTTGTAAAGAATAATGTAGTGACTGCTAATACATAACACATTTATTTGAAATCAAGAATTGGAGTATGCCATAATTCACATCTGTTAATATCAAAGAAAACACTTTGTGGTCACAAAGATCCATTACTAAATTTAAGGAATGACATAAAGACCACTAGGATTTTCTGGTTCTTGATTTTAAAAGAGAGATAAAATAGCTAATCATTATCTAGCTTATCGGCCTCAAGGTTCCTAACATTACCTCTTGTGGTTGTGACCACTATCTCTACACTTTTGAATCGATATTATTTTTCAATGACTATAAATTTATCCTATTGGCTTGACTATTCCTGACGGAGCCAAGTGCTACACTACATACCCTTCGGAGGGTTGAAGCCTTATATTGTTCTCATAAGATATAGTCTTTATGTCATGTAATTAAATTTGGTTTTTATATTATAGAATGCATAGATACCACTAAATTGCATTACTAATTATACAGAATAACATAGTATTAGATAGGCTCAATAGTATCTCAATTTGAAAAAAGGGACCTCTAAGCTCTATTACTAGTTGAAAATAATAATGTAACGGCCACTACACTCAACATTTTATTCATTTAAACATATATATGTATAATCAAATACAATGGTATAGCTTAGTTGTCACTAGGATCCTATGATTACCGATTGTCATTGTAAGCACTATCTATTCAGCTTTGGACCAATATTATTTTTGAATGATAGTAATTATATCATATTGGATGGAATTCACATGGCGGACCCAATTGTAGCACTACATTCAAACAAGACAGATGGAGACTTATGTATTTCACCTAACATGTATCTTTGTAAATTATAAGCCATATTCATTTGTATCAAAGAAATATCCTAGCAACTGGTAGGCTCAATAATTTCTTAAATTCAAAATAATTATTGAATAACAAATCATGGTCTAGCTTGGTGGCAACTATGATCCTTTCATTACCTCTTCTCATAGAAATAAATAGTTGTAAAGCTTTAAATCGATTGTAATTGTCAATGATTATAATTGTATCAAATTAGTTGTATGTTACTTGGTGGAGCTAATTGTTGCACTACTTTCCATCGAGATGGATCAAGATTATATCTTCGTATAAAGGAAAATACTTAGTCCCTGTTAAGCTCCATTACTAGTTGAAATGAATAATGTTGTGGCTGATAGGCGTAACAATTAATAAATTTGAGAATATATAGATAATAACAAACAATGGTCTAGCTTAGCAGCCACTGAGATCCTATCATTACCATTTTCCATTATAATCACTATCTGTTCAAATTTGGATGGTTAGTTATTTTCATTAATTATAATTGTATCATATTGGGTAGACTTGGCATGGTAGACCCAATTGTTGCACTACATTCTGTCGAGAGGCATCTAGTCTTATTTAATTCTCCTAAGATATATCTTTGAAAATTGTAATGCATATTATTCATATCAAAGAAAAATATCAACCAGATAGCTGTTTTGCTGTTAAGTCTCGTTTGTGTAGCTGTTTCTGGGCTTCGTTGGGTAATACAACGGCACTACACAAGGGTATAGATTTACCAATATTAAAAAAAAACAATTTCAAAATAGCCATTGAATAACAAATCATGGTCTAGCTTAGTGGCCACTACGATCATATCATTACCTCTTGTCATAGCAATCACTATATGTATATCTTTAGATGGATTGTAATTGTCAATGATTATAATGTTATCAAATTGGCCACACGTTACCTGGTGGAGCTAATTCCTGTAATTATTTCCATCGATAGGGATCAATACTTTCTATTTTTATCAAAGAAAATGCTTAACGACCACCAACCTTCATTACTAGTTGAAAGGAATAACGTAGAGGACACTAGACTCAATGGTTTTCAATTTGAGAATAACTATATAATAAAAAAAATGGTTTATCTTAGTGGTCATTAGGATCCTATAATTATCATTTGTCATTCTAATTACTATTTTCTTTGCTTTGGATTGATAGTTTTTTCATTAATTGTAATTGTATCGTATTGTACAGAATTTAAATGGAAGACCCAATTGCTACAATACATTCTATTGAGAGGATTAAAGACTTAGTTATTTCTCTTAAGATATATCTTTATAAATTATAATCCATATTCATTTATATCAATTAAAAAACCTCGCAGCTGCTAGGATAAAAAATTTCTCAATTTCCAAGTAGCTATTGATTAACAACTCATGGTATAGCTTAGAGGCGGCTAGGATCCTTTCATTACCTCTTGTCTTGGTAATCACTATCTTCACATATTTAGATTGATTATAATTTGCAATGATTATAATTGTATCTAATTAGCTGCACATTACCTAGTGGATGCAATTCCTCCACTACGTTCTATCGAGAGGGATCAAGACTTGTGGTTCATATCAAAGAAAATGTTTAGCAACCACTAAGCTCCATTACTAGTTGAAAGGAATAATGTAGTGGCCACTAGGCTCAATAGTTTCTAATTTGAGAATAGCTATATAATAAGAAACAATGGTCTAGCTTAGCAGCTGCTAGGATCCTATCATTATCACTTGTCATTATAATCATTATTTTTTCTGCTTTATATCGATATTATTTTTCATTGATTGTAATTGTATTGTTTTGGGTGGACTTTACATGGCAGCCCCAATTGTTGCACTACATATTTGTCTCATATAAGATATATCTTTGTAAATTGGAATCAACATATACCCCTGAAAGTAAGTGATATTTTTTGTAGTTTTGATAAGATAAATCATTGGAACATATAATTCACATCGGTTCTTATCAAATAAAATGCTTAATGAATGTTAATATGATTTATTTATTGATTGAAATGACATAGGGTCTGTTGGTCACAACAATTACTTAATTTAGAAATAGTGATAGAATCAAAAATCATGATATAGCTTAGCGGGTGCTATCTATATAGCAAATACCTCTTTTCATTGTAAACACTATCTTTATAGCTTTGAGGCACTATTTTTTCCTTTTTTTAATGCCAAAAACAACTTCTAGGATTTTAGAATTTTCATGCCATGTATTATTGTTTTACTAGTAGCTATTTAAATTATAATATCATGGTTTCATATAGTTTTGACATATTTAATAATGATTTATTTATATTAAAATTTCCTAATAAATGTGTTAATTATAATGTTTTCTAACTATCAGGCTCAAACATGCCCTGTGGCATAGAGTAATTAGAGAATTATTTTCATTAGTGCACTACATCTACCATTGTCTAGGTCCATTTTGATAAAAATAAAAATAAATATGCCTACACATTCATACACTTTATTTCTTTTGTTTTCTTATACCATTATATGGTTTATTATGTTTTAAATATTTTAAGATATAGACAATAAAAAAATTCATTATTTTCAATATTGTGCATTTGTTTTGATATCCCGCACCTTTTCTTAATGAGTGATAAATTCATAATTTGAATCACAAATTCCCCTGCATTTTTGAGAATTTAAAACTTCAATATTAACACAAATTCCCCTACTCTAATTTTCAAATTTCGATTCCCACACTTTTTTATATTTTCAAAATTTATAACGTGGAATGTGTGAAAAAAAAATATTCAATACCTCAGAGAACTAGTTTTTAGTTTTTTTTGGTCTTGCAGAACATCAGCTTGTGAAATCATAGAACAATAAAAGAAAGCCGGATATTCTAGGCCCAAGTGTAATAATATAATTCGTTTTGGTCAAGGAACAATCAAGTAGTAATTATAACCTCGTTCATGGATTAACAAAAAGGAAACAATTACGAAGTAACAAAAAGTGCACACACAAACCAGGGAAAAAAAGGGGTTACGTAAAAATAGTTTAGATCATTAGTTCAATGCATCAGATGGTGGTTTGAACGACATCACCATGCATGAAATAATCTCATATCTAAATCAGTTATTTATCAAAAACTTATACTATACTGAATGTGGATATTTTTCATTACAAGCTTGTTCAGTCATCTTGTATTCAACTAGATCATGTATTTTTCACATCATTCTTGCTCTGATTTTCCCTACAAAAACACACTTTGTGGCCTAGCTATACTTACAAGCTCATTCTGATCATTTTGTCAAACCACCTTGTGCTTACTAGTTCCTATTTTTTTCACGTCATTCCAGCCTTGCTTTTCCCTACAAAAATGTGCTATGTGGCCTAGCTCTACTTACTATTATCCAAAATTCACCCCCAGGGTAATTTTGATAACATGCATTGAATACTCAAGTCCCAGGAAAATAGGTTGATTCAGGGCAAGAATCATGTTTCTAGGGTCCCCTCATATTTTTTCTAACTCCCCTGTCCAAGAAGAAAGGAGCAAGTTCTAAAAAAGGGTGAAAAAGTTACAAAAAAACAAGCTTGGGCCAGGAAAAATCATGAAAATTGGCTAAGTCCTGGTCCAGGCGGCCCTTGGGATAGTTGGGACATCGGGGCGTGAACCGGCTGAAAAGCCTCCAGGCGGTCCGCAAAGCATAGGGACATCTGGGCCATAAGGACGCATGGGACGCGGAAAGGTGAACCGGTCGAAGGTCAAAGCAAAATCTACTAACTACTGATCGGAATAGTCTGGGACATCTGGGCCGCGAGGACATGAACCACCCGGATTGGCCAAAACAGAGAACTTTAGCACTGGGACAGTCAGGCCAGAAGTACGCGGCGGACGCGGAGAGCTGAAGGAGCTGAGAGCCAATCAAATAACGCCACATGTCATCGGCCGAAAGAGGGATAGGGAAGCCCGAATCGGGCAGATCGGAAGTTTTTTTCCCAGACAGTTTGGGAAATCTGGGACACAAGGGCATGGTGGACGCGAAAAGCTAGCTGCCCCGCAGACGAATCAGGAGATGCCACATGTCACGAGGGAAAACGTCCAAAATTTCAAAGGGCAAGGTTTAAAGCACTGGTCCGAGCCAATAAAAAGAGGACACGTGTCCAATGGAGCATGGAAGTGTGGAGCTTAGGGAGGAATTAGAGAATTTGGCCAAAAGTTTTGGCCAAAAATCTAAAAAGCAAAGGTCTTCCCCGCGCCCTTGTCGACCAATCAATGCATGCCATGTGTTCTAAGTGGTGGGGCCGCGGGGGAAAAGTGGAAAATTTTCCAAAAAATTAAAAAGGTCAAATTTCAAGGGAAAACCCATGGGTAAGCAAAGGAGAGAGAATTACGCATCCAATCAGTTCTTGACATGTGTCATCCAGGTGGTAGAGCGCGGGAAAAAATTTCAAAACTCATTTTTGCTTGTTTTGTGCCCTAAATCTTCAGATCACCATATCTTTCGATCCAGAGCTCAGATTTGCACGTTCTTTATATCATTGGAAAGCTTATAAAATTCTATACATGATTCCAAGGTTAATCTTGAATTTTGGTGTAGTTTGGAGAGAGAAAGTTAAGAAATGTCTCTGATGCGTGTTCATGGCCAGAAGTGACATTTCAGCAACCAAATTTAACGCAGAATGGGTCGCATTCTCCTACAATTCGATCAAAAATGATAGGGTATGGGTTTTTAAGGTCCTCCATGCTGATTTAATGCATTTGTAGTTAATGAGGAATGGGTTCCCATGTTTTTATATGTTTTCTCTCTCCTGGGCTCGACCCATGCAATGTAAAAGCCAGATTTGGCTCATTTCTAAAGGGTGGAATATTTTTGGGCATAGCATCTTCTTCTTTCATCTCCAGCAAATGATTGCTGTAAGAATCAGACCTCTTCAAAGACTGTAACAGGTTTTTTACCTCTCTGAGGTTGTAATGCAGTGGTTTTTGACATTGGAAATGATAATGCAAGCTTTGCGAATGGGTTTCAGTCCTTTGTTTGTATTATTTGCTTCATTTCAGACCCTAAATTATATCTTATCAGCCTGTGTATGTTTTATGTTGAAATATTTGGTTTGTGTCTATTTGCATGACAAAAATATTCACCACTCCTTTTTGGTGCATCACCATCTTTAGTTAGTTTCAATTTTTGCACTTCTATCCCTGTCTCCTTGCAATTTAGAGTAGGGTTAGGATCTGAACCTCTATAGTTGTGCAAGCATTAGATCTAATCAGAGGATTTTGAGGAACCAGCCTCTAATCTGGAGATTCCTCTCTCAGTTTCACAAGTCCCACACTTGGAGAGAGGTTTCCATGTTGTGCAATCACACTGGATGCTAGAGTGATCAACCTAGAAGCCTGATCTACATCCAGGGGTGTTGTGAGCCTGCAACAACACTTACCAGTTCCTTCTGATTGTTTTCTCAAACCACCTTGTTATTTAAGACAAAAAGGAATATGTTCTACCCCAACTGAAGAAAATTTAATCCCTTTTCATCTCTTGTTTTTATTTCATTTGAACACTTTCAAGATTCCTCCATTCGATGTCCCCCTCTAGATTGTTTTTTCCTAATAATGATGGCCAACCACATAATCACTAGTATTTAAAATTGTAATGTTTACCGAGACTGAAAATATTGTTTTGGTATTTGTTATGTCTATCTTTTTTTCCTTTTATTATGATGATAGAAACAATTCGAGGTAATTATTTCACTGTACATTAGTTATATGGTTGTCGTGTTGACTTTGTGAGAAGAATTAAACTTAAAACAAGTAAATTATTATGAGCTTAGTGGTCGTTAGATTATGCCTCAAAAACATTTTTCAAGCTTAGTGATTGGTTCTCAATAATGGATATCATGAAGTTATATGCTGCTAATACACTACCACATCATAATATTTGGAACATAGCGGCCACTAGGATTCAACAAAATAAAGAAATATATTTCAAGTATAGCCTTCGTTAGGTATTGCCGCAACATATTATTCATAGCTTAGTGGTCGCTAGAATTTAAAAAATTAAATTAAGGCAGTATGAAATTAGCGGCTTCTACCTACTGTAACAACATAATATTTAAAAAAATATTTCAATAGGATTTAACATTTTAAACTAAATTGATTTGAGCTTAGCACCTGCTAGACATTACTATGATGTAATAATTTAAGGTTAGCATTCGTTAGGATTCAACCCATAATATTTGGGTCATAGTAGTTGGAATAATTTAACACATTAACTTAAGACTATAAGATAATAGTGTCCACTAGAATATGCATACTTATAATGTTTACAAGTTCTCATCGGTATAGTTTAACAAATCAAATTAACAAATTTTTAGCTAGACGACATCTAGGTTCTTCCACAATGGAATATTTTAAGCTTAGATGTCTCAAGCATTTAACAAGTCAAATAATGAAATTTTTAGCTTAGCGTCCACTAGCTTATGTTGGAACATATTTTTTGAAGATATGTTGTAGCTAGGATTAAATGAAAAACAAGTAAGATATTTTGATCTTAGAGGATGTTAGGTTATGCCTTAAAAACATTTTATGAGCTTAACGATCAGTTCTTAATATTGGATATTTTAAAATCTTAGGCCGCTAGGATAGTGCAGCATCAAAATAGCTGAAACATAATTGTCACACAGATTTATAAAAATAAAGAAATATATTTTAATTCTAGCGTCCGCTAGATATTTCCACAACCTATTATTTGTAGCTTAGTGGTTGCTAGTAATTCACAAACTAAATTAAGGTAGTATGAAATTAGTGGCCACTACGTATTTCCATAGAATATTATTTCAAAAAATATTTCGAAAGGATTTAAATTTTTAAATGAAAGTGATTTTAGCTTAGCGATGTTCCTCCTCATGTTAATATATTTTATTGTTTAGGAGGAATCAAACTTACTTTTTTTTTTAGTACAAGTAGCTACTGGTTTTTCTAAATTAGCAACTGCTACTTACTTCCACAGGATATTATTTAAAAAAAATCTTTTGACATGGTTTAACATTGTAAATGAAATTTTTTTGAGCTTAGCGGCCACTAGCCATTACAGCGATGTAATAATTTAAGCTTAGTATTTGTTAGGATTTAACCCATAATATTTGGAGCATAGGAGTCACAAGGATTTAACAAATTAAATTAAGATTCTAGGAGGCTAGCATGTCTACTATAATATGCATACTCATAATGTTTGTAATTTTGTCAGTGGTATGATTTAACAAATATAATTAAAACATTTTGAGCTACATGGAATCTATGTTCTTCCACAATGGAATATTTCAATCTTATATGTCTCAAGCATTTAAAAAGACAAAGATTGGAATTTTTATCTTAGAATCTGCTAGCTTATGTTGTAAAATTTTATTTGAAGTTATGTTGT
>JAHRHJ020000715.1:0-53601 GCA_019776745.2 Taxus chinensis
AGTCTGAGTATATTGTGCAGAAAATGGATGATCCTAAAGCACAAATACTCTTCGAGGATATGGGGCATGGTAACTACATGATTATGTCCCCTGATGAAATCCGACCTCCCAAAGTGTCTCCTAAAGATCCTAACGGGGTTTGGATTTTAGAGTTTGATGGAATTTGTTCCTCAGATGGTTCTGGAGCCAGTGTCCTGCTGGTGTCACCTGAAGGAAGCCTACACCCCTTTTCATTTAAGTTGTAGTTTGAGAATACTAATAACATAGCAGAGTACGAGGCTCTCATTCTCAGATTGCAAGTGGCCAAACAACAAGGTGTAAAGAATATTCTGGCTCGTGGTGATGTAGATTTGATTGTAAAGCAGGTCAGAAACCTTTTTCAAGTAAAAAATGGGAGGTTGAAACATTACCGGAATCAGGTTTGGGATTCCATTGAATTCCTTGATGCTTTCTCCATTGAGGCAATACCTAGGGAGAAGAACAGCAGGGCTGATTCACTAGCAGTCTCAGGGTCACTACTGATTCCTCATCCTGATGTCTCCCAGGATAAGTTCACCATTGAGATGGTCCATCGGCCTAGTGTACCTGATAATGCCAATAACTGGAAAGTTTTCAATGATGATCAACATTTGCTTTCCTTCCTGGAACTCAAGGGTAATTTCAAACTGTAACACCCTGAACTGTCGTTACTTTCTCCTGGACAAACAAGTGTTGATATGTGATTTCTTGTATAAGGATGTGTTCATCGATTTAGAAATCATGCTTGATATGTATTGTAATTTCCTTGCAGATTGCAGATCTTGACTGAGTATGAATATGATTAGACTCTTTTATTTATTTCATTTTGTGTCTGAATATTAATCTGATCACGGAATGAATTATAGAGATATTCATCTATAATATCCAGTCTTGGATCAGTGGAATTGATCCAAGTAATGCTTTAAATTTTTTTGTGATGAATTAGATCACAGACCTTGAACAGGTTGCAAGGTATGGAAGCATTGATTAAGCTGGTCAGGAGTATGACTCAGGCTGATCTTGGGAAATGAATTGGTTCCCAATATCGAAGTATATCTGGAAGGTCTCGGACGTGGACCAAGTAATGATTCTGTCATGTATATTCCTGTAGCCTAACGGCTGTATAGGAGTGAATCCTGTTCGGAGATGCATGATTTTAGGTCTTTTCTTGGCATATAAAATGTTATACCTAACTGGAATTATTAATGGTTAGTAACCTAAAACTAAAACCTAACCTAGGGGTTAGATTAGTGTTAATCTAACCTAGACCTAGGCTATGTGTTAATGTCCTAAGTTAGTAACTACATGTAATATGGTTAGAATATGTGTTATCCTAAATTCTAACCTAAGATACTAACCTAACTAATGAGGAGAATGGAAAGGGGCCTATGGAAGGGGGTGCGAACCATGGGCGGCGTTCTCTATGACATTTAATGCATGGATAAGGATGGGGGACAAGTCATGGCGAAGGTTTAGGCAACGGCTAACCTGTGCAGACGTGGCAATTCGCTAAGTTTGGAAATGGACTTGAATTTTCATTGGACTGTCGCCAATTCTGGCGGTCGGTGGAAGTTGAGTTTAAGCGGGAAAGTTGGTTTAATGGCATTCAATTTTCTCGGTAAATGAGCCCGGAACTCGCGAGAAGGCATGCAAACGGGAAGTTTGAGGGTTTGTTTGGTTTGTCGCGATTTTAGGTTTTATCTCTGCTTGTTTACTTGTTCTTCGCACCATTCCTCTTTGAGTTGCATGGCAAGTATGAACTGCTCTAGCTCTTTTCTCTGTCATGGAGGATATATATGTGATGGAGATAGCGAAATTTTGTTGGTCGCTTTATCTTGGAAAAAGAAAAGGAAGTTTGAGCTCTTCTTGTGGTCTGCTTCGAAAATTTGATCAAAAATCCAGGCATGTTAGGCCCTAACCTTTAAATATCTTGCTGTCTTTCAAGTGATTTCATTAGAACAACTCTGTTCAAATGTTTTGAGAAAATAGAGGATTTTCTATGGAGATCTTGTTTGATTTTTGGTCTCTTCTGGTTCGAATCTTCATTATCCTTGTTGGGTGTTTATTAAATTCAAACTGTGTCACTGTTTCCTTGTGTTTGCATTTCGGTTTGATTATGCGAAACTTGTGATATGTATGATTGCTCGGCCTGTTCGGCGTGAGCCCATGAATCGATCCTGTGAAGGGTATAGGCCATTGATTGTTATGTTGTCGATTTTTGGTCGTCGATTCTTGTTTTGGAAGTGGTCGGATTAAATATTAATGGGACTGTTTGTTTGATCAGTTTGTTGAACCTTTGAAAACCCTGTTGTGGTTTTTAGTGACAGTGACTAATGATACTATTTGGGTTCGTTCTGTCTATTAAAATGGTTTGGAATCAGGTAACTAGTGTTAAAGTTTTTCATTTCGACTCATTAGTAGTTGTTTTTCCATGTTATTTGTGTAACGGGATCTAAACCGTTGACAGTGTACAGTATGGATATATGTATTCGGTTGACTATGTGGAGTCCTTTAAATGAATTGTATTGTGAACCATTGTTGAACTTCGTTTGAATATCTATTGGGATACTGGTAATTTGATTTTGTACTCGAAGAGTAGCGAGTTCCACGACCTCTGTTATTTTACATTCGTGTTGCAAGAACTTGTGGTTTATACTCTTTGGATGAGATTCCACGTTTCTTTCCTGTGCCATCTTGTGTGAAAATGATGGTAAGGGTACCGTTGGACTTCTTGTTTTGGAAATTCGGTATTCCGGTTTGTTTTTTCCTGATCTTAATGTTGCCATTGTTGGCACCGATGATTTATCATTTGGCATTATTTGGTTACTGTTGTTAGGACTCAGTTGAACTTATGATAGATGGACAGTGTAACTGTTTCAATTAGGACTGTTGGATTATCCTGTTGTTTGACCTTGCGGAAGATGTATTACTTCTTTGGCTTCTGTACAAGCCTGATATTGAACTCGTGATGTTTATTTTGGCCTTGATGGATTTCTGTGAACAGTTGACATCTTGTATATCGGCCTTATGAGCTAGGTCATGGTTATTAAACCCATATCAGTATGCAATATAAATACAGAATTGTATTCCTTTTTTTATTAGAATGACTCATTGGAGCTCGATGAATGATACATGTTTTAAGTTCACCGTTAGTCAGGTTCTTGGTGTGAAATCAGAGATTAATTTGTTTGTCTGATTCTTATTATGCTTCGTTGATGAATATCAGTATGAATTCATATGCTATTACTTGAATTATTACCTCCGCTTGAATCCTTTGGAATTCTGGAAAGGTAACTGGTACTTTTGTCTCATTCTAAACTTGACATTGGACCCTGTTTTTTTTGTCACTGTTTGATATCCTTGAGTATGGATGTCTGTTTTTCGTGTTCTGACCTTGTTTGGGTAAGTCGCGAATACCACACTAAGACTTGTATGTGCCAAGGTAAGGATCGATTGGTTGTATTCATTTTTTTTACTTCAGTCTGATTTTGACTGAGCAAGAATAAGTATGCTATGTTCCTTTCCATTTATTCAGTCCGATTTGACTGAGCATGATTTGGAAATACTGTGTGGTCAACATAGCATAGTCTTTAGGAAACCTCAAATTGCTTGATGCAATAAGGTTGTTGTTTACAGCGATACGCTTGTAGTTTCTTGTTTTTCAACTTGTGTCAAAGCCTTACTGTGTAAAAGGAACTAGCATTGGGCTTAGGGTTTGACACATGAATTGTTGATGTGTTAGTTGCTGTACAGGAGTTTTGTTGTGTTTCTATTTGTGATTTAGAACAGCGATCTTGCTTGCGACTTGTCTAACTTGTTCATTTATATACTGGATAAATGTTTTCATAGGAGAAGACGGTACAGTGATGAATTTATGTGAAAGGAAGTATGAATGGATTGGTTCTTTCTCTTCCGTTATTTCATATTTGTTGATATTTGTCTAACAGTGGGAAATTGTTTTGTAGCGTTTTGGTAGAATCCCGAATTGTTATGTTATTTCCCTTTTGGAAGAATGAAACAATCTGACCAATGTTGTGATTTGGATTCAATGATTGTTTGTATACATTCGTTCCTTGATTTTGAATATTTGATGAAATATTAGAAAGTGATTAAGACTATTTTGTAACAATGATAGAGTTACATATTTGTAATCATTTTGTATTACAAGGACATAGTCTAAATATGTTTACTTATTTGGATATTTGATCTCATTTAAATAGGGTGTTTAATGAAAACAATTGATGGATTGCAATTGTTTTAAAAGTTAGTGCTTATCATGCTCAGTTCATTGAACTGACTCATGTTGACTATTTTTGCGGATGGTTGCCGTAAGAGGTAAAAGCAATGTAGATCTGACGGCTGATTAGATTGTTTATTTGATTTATAATGAATTACAGCTTGATTTTATAGATGTACTATATGTGAAAAGATGTTTCTTTTCCGTTAAGCATTGTATCAAGTATGTTGTTGCATAAAATGTAATTGTATAGTTTTGAAAGGAATGGAAATAAGTGTTTGATACTTATGTGTTGTATTCTATTTCTGATAGTTGACCTTCTTCGGTTTATGTAACGAAGAGGCATTGTTATCATTATATAATATGGATGCTTTTGTGATTGACAATGAAATCTTACAAGAAAATGAGATTGAATTCTTATGAGTGTTTAGAAGTTCTAATCTGTTCTAGCGAAAGCAATATTGGATTTAAATATTTGTCTTTCTAGAAGTTAGGTTAAAAATGAGCCTAAAGAGAACGCTAAACAAAATGGATTAAATTACAAATCCCTAGTCCTAAGTATGACAGGACAATATTAAATTGGATTCTTAATCATTTATATCTTTATACTAAAAAAGTATGATATAAATTCAGTTAAGAGAACTGATATGCAATCAAATGGAGTTCAGAAGGAAATCTCAAGCAAAGGTTATGAGATATTGTCCGATTCTGTTGCTTTAGAATCAGGTGTATTCTAATGACTCCTTGATGAGAACTGACCGTAATACCTCTACCATGTAATGGGTTTTATAGAGGAGGGTCGTCTTAAGACGAAGAATCCAGGGATCGGGAAAGGCTAACCTTAGGGAAGAGTCTTTAAAAAGTAATTTAAACTCAAGTGCGTAACGCTTGGTATTGAGTAGATCTTTTCGAGGCGGATTTGAAGGTTGACGACATAAGTCCACTGCATGGTTGTACCTCCAAGAAGATTAGGATCTTCTCGAAGTTACAACAATGCAGATGACTCATGGCGACACCCTTTGCATTGATCGCTAAGATTACACTTGATTTCGCACGAGTTACCCAGAGTCTGATTAAGAACGTGGTCATGATATATGGTTGCCTAGGAGATTCGGGGTATCCTGACACGCTGGTTGAACTGCAAGGTTGAACCAGTATGTCATCATATCCCTAATCCTCATGGGCATCCATATAACATTATCACCTTGTTAATCTGCCTCAGAGTGATTCAGTTGTGAAAGGAAGGACTGACAGTAGTCAGTATAAGACATTCTATATAACATATGAATGGGGTGAAGGACGTATTCCAGATTGACGAGTATGCCATTAAGGAATACGAGACATGAACAGTATGTTTCAAATCTTTGGCCAAAGTATCGCAAGCTGCTTATTGCGTTGTCCTAATTCACATAGTCTAAGGGATGAGATGCCGATGAATAATGGTAACAATTATTCAGTTAGATTCCTTGGACAGAGCATTCTGAATCCCAGATTAGGGAAGAGAACTGCAAGAGTAGTGTGTTAAATAAAAACACCGACTCTTATTACTCATGAATAGATCGGTAGATTACCGAGTCATGGAATGAATAGATCGGAGGTACTCCGAGTCATTACAGCTGCATATGGTTGTCTGTTATATGAATGGTTATTGAATTGTGAGTTCTAAATTATGTATTTAGAACCAGTATGTAATTATCAAAAAAAAAAAAAATTCACTTGTTCTAAAGTTTAAAATGAGGATGTTACACAAGGACACAAAGTTCCATAAATAACCTTCTTCAGATTTATTCATCAAGGACACAAAGTTCCTTCTCGGTTATACAAGATCACTGTATTTGCAAAACTAAACAGTATGCAATCAGAGAGACTAACGAATCAGGAACAAAATGATCTCCACAATATTAAAGGAAAACACAAAGATAACAAGAATTAGATAGAAAAAGAATGGAAAGCCCTTTTGTATTGATTTCTTTAAGATCTATTTACACTTTCAGCAAATATTCCAAGTTCTTCCTCCTTTTCAAAATGGCGTGGAAAGGCCATTATATAGCTTACAAGTCAGTTACTCTTCGTAACTGTTTATTTTAACTAAAGAATAGTTAAGGATCGCCAATTGTAATACCTTAACTAATTACAAAGAATACAAAAAGAACGGGAAGAAGAGAAAATAAAGGGGAAGGAGACAGGTGGCCAGCTACTGGGATGGGACCCACTATCTTCAGAATCCGCTGCCTGAATTTCTTCAATGCCTCAGCTATGTCTCTGCCACGTGGAACTGACGTGTTGGCTGCAGACTGAGTCCAAAATCCTAGACACTTCTCCATCTCTTTATCAAACTCGACGTGAGTATGATAATCTTTATTTGCTTCTTCAATGGCAGATTGAAGAGAACAAATTTCCTTCATCTTTTCCTTAGAGATGGAGCTTTCCTTGAATAGAAGGTCTTTGACAAAAGCTTTGAATTGAGCTTTGATTTCTTACAAGGACAGGGAAACACCAGATTTTTCATCCTGAAGATGACAATGTATATCCTTGAAAGTAGCAACAGCCAGTGTCTTAAAAGCTTCTCCCTTCTGCCAGCTGTTCTTCATTTCTCCCAAAGCTTCCTCCAAAACTCTGATCTTCCACTCCACGCTGTAGACCCAGGATTTTGATAGATTGTCCTTAGCATCATCGAAAATCTTATTCGCCAATAAGATGTTCTCATTTGTCTGTCCCATAAGGCGAAGGTCTACTATGCAACTGCTCCAGATTTTTAGTCTCTTTATCCATGGTACCCCAATAGTGGAGGAGAGCTTCAGTTGCACATTACTCTACCTTTTCGTGGAGTTTTGAAAACTTCATCGATGAAGTTTAATCCAACAACAAGCATGTCATCTACCATGGCTTCAATAGCTCTGCCATAGATAGAATACTTGTGCATATCTTTGATACTTTGCACTTCATCTTGGCTTAGAATTCACCAGGAGGCTGGAAGAGTAGTCAATGGGGTAGGGTCCAAGACTTTATCCTTAGATAAAAGAGACTTGATGAAACCTGTGAGAATCTTGGGCTTGTTCTTCCAACTGTTCAATAGTTTGCTGCCCTTTCTCTACCCTTCCAATGACTCTTGTGATTGTTTCCTGGAGGTTGTGAATTTCACCTTCAGGAGTAGACTCTCCCATAGAGATTCTTGAAAGCTCCAAGTCAGATGCCAGCAAGTCCGATTCTGATTTGGCTATTGTAGGCTTAGCAATCTCCAAGAATTGCTGACCTTGGGGATCAGACACTATTCTGGAAGTAGTTCTGGCTTTCTTGGCACGAGAAGGAGTGGTGCCCAACAAGGCTGCAACAACATCGAAATTTGGTCCCGAGCTTTGTGAGGAGGATTTTCTCTTCCTTTTGTCAACCAAAGGTTTCACCCAAGCAAAAGAGGAAGAAGAATCTGTAGGGGAAGCACGGGGACCAATAGATAGGGAGCTCATGACACTCAGGGTCTGTGCAGCTGTTGACTCAAGCTGAGATGTGAGTAGAGCACTGGAGGCAATAGCGGTAGAAGAATCAATAGCACCCGGAAGTTTAGTGCCCTGGACCTCTTTGTCCTTATCTGTTGGGTCTTAAGGAACATTTGCAGGAGTGGGCATCTCACTTTCTTCACTTTCACTGAGAACAATGATGTTCTCTAGCCCTATAGGCAACTCTACCTATTTTCTTGGAGGATCATTCTCTGCAGGTTCCTTCTTTACCTCTTTAAGTTTCTTCCTGTATACCTGGGTAGATGGAGAAGGAGTAGATTCTACAGGTCCCTGAGCTGTTGAGGCAGGAGGGTTTTTCACTGGTGTTCCAGACTCTGGAACTGATGCCTCTCTTATGGGTGTCGAATCATCCTTGGAGCTAGATTCTCCTGAGTGCCTCTTGAATTCTCGAATCTTCTTACTGAACCAGACCCTAGTCCTGATTAAGACTGGAGCAAGGATCTCAGCCAGATCATCTCTCTCTTTCCTGTTCCAATCCAGGTCCTCCAGAGGGGTGTGCTTAATCACATTTTCATACTCATAAGAGTATAGATCAGAATTGTCATCCTGGAGACCTTCAGGGACTTGGTACATACTGAGTTCTTGGATCAATTACAGGGAGAACCTGCCACAATGCCCTCTTCTGGCTTCAAAATAATCTACACATTCAGCCCAGTAGTCTTCTGTATCTGCCCTATGATGATAGACTATCTTGATGTTCTGTTCAATGAACTTCTTCAGGTCAAAACAGGTTCTTGGCTTGAAGAAATGAACAGTGATAGGGACCAGGGATCTTTCTATGTTCTGAGCATCCAAAGCTATTTTGCATGTGTAATTTCCCAGAGAGATGGGAAAGTGCAAGCCAGAAATCTTCTTGTCTCTGCAAGTTCTGTGCAACTTATCTACTTGTCTACATATTTCTATCAAAGCCATTTTATGGTTGGGGACATTCGGGACAAAAAGTTCCGGAGTACGCGGTTCGGGTGTTTCGGCTGAAATTGGGACAGCGGGCCCGTTTGGACTTGGGACATTCGGGACAAAAAGTGCCGAAGTACGCGACTTGACCAGCTCGGCCGAAAATGGGAAATCTCGCACTTTTTAAAATGGGGCAGTTGGGACAAAATTGCGCGAAGGACGTGGTTCGGGCAAATCTGACCACGAAAATGGTGAAAGCATCATTGCACCTTTTTGACTTTATGACATTTGGGACAGGAAAGTGCGAAGTACGCGGGAGGGATGAACTTCGGCCGTAATTAGAACATACACTGCAAAATAAGTTTGTGTGCATCTACTATGGGACAAAACTCAAACCGACTGGGCCTGAAAATGGGACAGCTTCGGGGATTTCGGCAGGTATGAAGTCATACAGAATGCTTCTTTCGTACTTGTTGAACAGATGGGACAAAAAGTTGCGACAGGCCCGAAAATCACACAAAATGATCCCAAAACACAGATTGATGTCAATTTCATGTTCCTTCAGGCACACTCATGCTGAAAAACGGGCTAAAACTCAGAAATTTTGAAAATTTTACTCATTGGTCAGAGCGGGGAACCCATGACTCGAGACAACAAGATGTTTGAATGAGATCATGAGAATGTCATTCATTTAAAGGGGATTGGTGAAGTTGTTTGATCATGGTGTGATGGTGAGAAGCTCCTTTCTTAGAGTTCTGGATAGGAAGACTTCGCACGAATAACGCACTTATAGGTGGTGGTGCGATCGGGATGATCGGAAGGAGAAAGAGAGTGCTTGATCCCGGTGTGACTCTCTTTAGTATTTTCCATTGTTTTTCCGGAATCCTCGAATAGCAATGCTAATGGCGGTTGCGTCTCATGAATACGAGCATGAGGAAGATGGCAAGGATACATTTGTCATTGTTCGCTCGAGGTGGGGTTGCAAGTGATGATCCGCATTTTGGCGAGGCGGGGACAAGTGGTATCAGGAGAAGGGACTGAGGCTAAGGGCTTTTCCCACCGGTAAGTTGTCTTTCTTAGAACCGCTATCCGAGATAGGCGTTTGTGCTATTGGATAGATTTCAAAGCTTTACATCCTTGCTACATTCTTGTCCAAAAATCACCGAAGTGGTAGGCATAGATTTGAGATTCATCATGTCCCCAATAGGTCAAGGTTTAGACAGATCATAGGGTCTGAGTGGGGGTAGGGAAACGGTTGCTCCTGTCCCCTACCAACATATCAAGGATCTTGGCATATAAGATAGTCTTTGAGCGGGTCAAATTCAGACTCGGAAGATGAGGAATATGCAAAGGAGTGGGTGAGATATATTGCATAGGTTTTGGTAATGGTTGGGTATGAGTGGTTCGTAGCTGGTGGTGGTTTAGGCAAGCAGATTGTGAATGATTGGGTTTAACTAGGTGAAATGGCTTCATTCTGCGCAGAAGTCATGTTTAGCTGGTTAGATGATGAGGCCACAGATGAATGTGGTGCGCATTGGATACACCACCATAGGGAAAGAGGAGCGACAAGCAACAAGTCCTTCGAGTGATCGGGAAGTTTTCTTAGGGTTGGTAGGTAGGCTCGGATACGCTGGGGCAACGGTGTTGAGACACTAATGCGATTTCTGTATGCATGCAGAAGGTGCAGGTCATGTTAAAGAAGACGTGGGAGGCATGGTGTATTGAGGCAAGGTGAAAGGGGTGAGGACCCAATATAGAAGGTAGGTGTGACGACGAGGGTTGAAACTGTGCCCGTATTGTACTTGGTGTGATTCGTGAGTGAGGGTTTTAGTTGTGGCGGTGGTTTAAATTGGACTCAAGGCGAGATTGGGTCAATCTCCTAGGTGGATTGACGGCTTTGATTTTTGGACAAGGAATCTAACCATTTAAGTGGGTGCATCAAGCTGGACATTGGTAAAGTTTCAGCTAAAAGTGTAGGGGAAGGTTTGGTTACTGTTGATAGAGGTGGATGAGGACATTTGGTAGAGATGATGGAGGTGCGTAGTGAGGACGTAGTTCGGGTGAGCTTCGGTAGAAACTTTGGGTATATGGTACTTGTATCTGGATTAGTCATTTGGGACATTTGAGTAGAGCATGGTGTATTCTGACGTTCCCGATAATGGGACAGCTTCGTCGATTTCCCATGCACTAACAATACAGTGGAATACGAGTGCAATTTCGTACTTGGGTCTCCATGTTACATTACACTTAGGTGTCCGACAGTCTATCGAACATTTTCGGTGACTCAAAATTGGTACCCAAATCACAGTTACTGGCATCTACCAATGTCACAAATATAAGGAACTTCAGAAAGTACAACACGTTACGTGGATTGAAACTTTTGAAATTATTTACTCATTATTCAGATCGGGGAACCGTTCCATGCTCAACTAACACAATTTGCAACATAATATGGCATGTTTGGCTTATCAGATACCTGCTTCGTCCTCTGACTCTAAAATATTTGTCACCATAGAAAAGCTACAATCAGCCTCTTATTTACCACTTGATGGGTTTACTCCATCGAAATCATTGTCCCTAACCCACGCGACCTTTGGTATAAGCAATATGCAGACTATCTTTCCCTTTCCATTTTACCCATTCCTGATCTCACTCATAATGGACAACAAGCCTTTCTTAAAAGTGTCTCCTATTATGTCATCATGGGTGGTCTTATTTACAAGTGTGGCTTCGATGAAATTCTATTATGATGCCTTATGAGTTCTAAAATTCCCTACACCATTAAGGAAGTCCATGATGGAATTTGTGGAGGTCACTTTAGTGGTTTAGTAGTCCCAAAATGTATCCTTCACCTAGGATATTATTGGCCAAACCTAAACCATGACTGTTGTGATTATGTCAAATTTTTGCATGAAATGCCAACAACATGATAATCTCTCTCACACACCTAGTCATGCCTTACAAGTTGCACGAGACCTTTGGCCTTTCTCTCAATGGGGTTTGGATCTTGTCGATGAGATCAACCCCCATTCTTCACAACACCACCAATGGATCATAACCACTACCGAATATTACACTAAATGGGTAGAAGCCATTCCCCTCATTTCTACCAAAAGCTAAGAAAGATATGTGAATTCATCAACCATCACATCATTTGTCATTTTGGTGTTACTCATCGCCTTATCACTGATAACAGAAAAAAAAATTCAAAAACAAAACCCTACGCCAACTATGTGACAGTTTTGACATCCAACTCAGTTTCTCATCACCTTATTACCCACAAACCAATGGTCAAGCCGAATCAACCAATAAAAACTTGAACAAAATTCTTATGAAGGTAGTCAACGATACTGGGAAAGATTGGCATACGCACATCCCTTTCTCCTTGTGGGCTTATCGTACTAGTATTCACACTTCGACGGCTGCCACACCCTTTTCTTTGGTCTATGGTACCGAGGTTGTCTTACCTCTCGAAGTCTAGATTCCATCTCTCTGCATCTCACTACAAGACATGCTCAACGATGATGAATTTTGCCAAGATCATTTCATGCACAACTTGAGTTATTAGATGAACATCATCTCAATGCTCTTGACCATCTCCAAATTTACCAAAAGCATATCAAACGTGCATATGAAAAACACGTTCATGAATGAACCTTCCAGGTCAGTGACCTCATCCTGAAAGAAAATCAACATGTAACTAAAGAAAAGAAAAGTAAAAGGGGAAAATTTTCTCCTAATTGGCTTGGACCCTATATCTTTACCCATGCCTATGGATTAGGTGATTATCGTTTGTCTTCACTCGAAGGTAAACCCAAACCTGAGCCCCTTAACGCCTTGCATCTTCGACCATTTTATTGTTGATATCAAGTCCTATATCACTTTCTGTTAGTTGATCACTCATCCCTTGAGTGTTATTCACCTTCCATATTACCCATTTTGAGGATCCATGACTAAATAAGAATCATGTGATTTCCCGTCACCTTTCATCCTTATCTTCAATATGAGTACCATGCCTCTACTCATAGCATGATTCTCATGGATACTTTTCATATCTTCTTCAAGATGGAATCCCATGGTTGTTCATCACTCGAAACCACCTCTTTCATAGTTAATTTTGTGTGCTACGGTCTTGTCTTCTAAAAAAGAACCTAATCTTCCTCTATAGTCTTGTCCATGAATTAAACGTCTAAAAACAAAAAGGGATATAACTCCTTGAGTCAAAATTCTAGAAAAGATGACTCCCTCAAATGGGACATCTCTTCACTCTAATTCCACCACTATAAATAGACTCCTCCCTTGAAGAACAGCTATATAAGGTCATTACAAAATGTAATAAATATCTAAAAAGCTTTCAGCATCAATCAGCTTCACGAAGACCTCAAGGAGATAATATAATCATCCCATATAGACTTCCCGCATCGATCAGTCTATTAAAAAAAAAAATGAAGCAAAAGATGAAATTTTCGTCATGGACTTGCCTATTCTTGATCTTGGGTCTCTTGTTCCAAAAATACACTGTTGTCGTACACTAAGTTACGTTAAACCTCCTGTTCTCACCTCCTTGCCTTTTTAGCCTGATTTCCTCTTTACTCAAGGGACTTGACGCAAACGTGACATTTCATGATTATGTGACTTTCTTCACCTTTAGAATGGTCCATTATGCAATGCCTTTAGGGTCTTTTGTTCATGAGCCCCTCTTAGGTATGATCGACTCATTAGGGTTCTTATCAATTAAGTGTCTCTTTTACCACCTCTTACCATTCACCTTCCTCATTACTTATTGATTATCCTATACAGGACCAGCTCATCGACACCTATATTTAACAATCACTCAATCATGCCTATGACCTACACTCAATCATGCCTATAACCTACATTCACCCATGCCTAAACACCTATCAATCCATTCCTCTACTTCATCATAATCTTCCCTAGCTTATGGGAGAACTACATCGGCCTGAGGTCCCTTTTCGTCGGGACTATGTAGGCAGCACTCCGAGGGCATGGGGCCCTTGGAGGTTAGCTCGACCACTCTCTACCCTGACCCATTCCCCCTTTTCCATTCCTATTCACATTCTACCCTAGTTAGTTTCCTTTCTATATCAATAACTAGAAATTAAACCAAACAAACACCAATTAACAAACATCACTATCAACCATTTTTCCACACATCATCATAATGTTCACCAATTTCCACAATTCACAAATATTCAGAAATTTCAAACATAACATGCATATCCATCATCATTTGTTTCCTTTGTTACCAATAATGTGGAACTTAAATCCAAACCAAAACTTGACTCCATCATGCCTAAAATAACCTTACTCAATCCATGCCTAAACCAACCTCCATCCATGTCTAAACCAACCTGACTCCATCCATGCCTATGACCTGAATCGATCTATGCCTATGACTTGACTCAATCCATGCCTACAACTTGAATCCATCCATGCCTATGACCTGACTCTATCATGCCTAACCTACCTAGTTCACATCACATGTATAAACATCATCATCGCCAAAAGTACATATACACATCATGCCATAAACATAATCATCACCATCTCTACCTGTCTGCTCAAATATCTCCAACATCTATACAATGTCTCAAATCAAATGTCTCAAGATCATTATAAGGCCAGTATCATATACAAAACATCATCAGCATGCAGATTGGTATCATATACAAAACATCATCGACACGTAGGCTGGTATCATATACAAAAAATCATCGGCATGCAGGCCGGTCTATATCACAGATAATCCCTATACTATCCAAAATGGTGATATCCCTCACCTACTCCTTCGTATCTCTGAGTTGCTCTCTCCCAAATCCTCTGTCTGCTCCTGTGTGGTGCCCCGTACCCACCTCACCACCTGCTATGGGCCTCGATCTAGTAGTCGATGGCCCCTCACCTAGATCTGGCCTCCGTACACTAGTGGCCTCACCCTGCTTCTACCTCTGGGCTTGTCAGCCCCCTGTTCTCTCCACACTGTGAGTGCGGGATCAGGTCCTCTCACTCGAGGCCTTCTGTGCTCAGTACTCTACATATGAAGGAACATCTATCCCTACTGCTACCAAATGATCCTAATAATACCTTACCTCACCCAGGGCATCCCTGAATCTCACCATGGGCACTATCTGAGGAGGTGCCATGGGTCTCACCACAACCTGTGTACTCTGCCCTGTCAATAAGGGTCTCTGACCCTATACCTGTACTTGTACCATGGGACCCTGTCCCTGAGCCTGTCCTACTACCTGTGCTGGTGTCGGTGCCTATGTAGCAATCTGGGCCTGTAAGGCCACAATTTGTGCCTGTGCAGTGGCCAACTGACCCTGCAACCCTGTCACATGTGCCTATAGGGTGGCCACCTACTCCCCATCTTTGGCCCCACCCTGTGAGCGTACCTGCCCCTATAATGTTGTGACCTGGGCCTGAAGGGCCATCACCTGTGCCTGTAATGTGGCCACCTCTACCTGTGACCCCGTCAGCTGTCCCTGTAAACCTGTAACCTGGCCCTGTAAGGTGGCCACCTATCCCTGTAACATGTCCCTCTGGACTGTGAGGGTGGCCACATCTGGTTGTCCTAGTCTAGGTGGCGCTACTCACAACTGAGCTACCCACCACTATCTGTATCTATCAGTACACCTGACATCATCAATGTGTCAATCCATTGGTGCCTCCTCCTCCCCTGTCAGCATGGTAGGTCATGGAGGGGACATCAGCCTCTCCATGTCATCCCTCCTATACTATGGGAAGGGAGGTGGTACATCCTACACTAGCCCAAACTGTCATCTAACCCTGTCTACGGGTATTAGCTCATGTTATCCCATGCGATGCCCCTCTATCCATTGAACCAGCTGTAGCTCATCTAACTCCATGGCCATCTACCCATATGATGGAAAACCCACATAGGGCCTCTAAATAATGTCCATGTCGGACGACCCCTCTATCAAATGCATGTAATAGGCTACATCGTGTGTAGCCCTGGTAGCTCTACGTGCTCCAGTAACTAGGCACCCATGCCTATAACCCACTTGAACAAAACCTGACTCGAATGCATCAGCCTGGGGCATACCTAGTGACCTCACACATATAATGTTTCATATGCCCAACAATGGAGAAGAAAGGTGCAACATAGGCTGAACCGCCGTAATCTCCTATATGCCCACAACTCCCTGTACAACTGCACCAAGTATGTTGGTGCCCAAGCAAAATGGGTCCTCTCCTCCATCATGTCATGAAGGACCCCCATCAATGCCCATGGGAATCTCCCACCCTCTGCATCTGGTAGTGAAAAACAACACACTGCCTCCATAATCAAAACTACTAGCCTCATCTCCTCTGGATGGGCTGTATACATCTCACCATAGCTCAGACTGGTGCTATGGAACCTCATCTCTGCCATACCCTCACCAAAACTGTCAGCATCAACTCCTTAGAGGCCTCTGAGGAGATAGAATACACCTACTATCCCACTATCGGTAGGCACAGGATCTGATAGACATCCTCTAGGGTGATTGTCAGCTCACCCGTCGGTAAATGGAATGTGTTGGTCACTGTATCCCATCTATCGATGAGTGCGACCATAAGGCTAGGCTCCATACTATATGCCTATAATGTCTCATGCCTATCAAGCCAACGTCCATCACATGCCTCCACTCACCGGCTATCGCACTCCCTCGTACCTCCATAAACAAGGGCGATACTCAATCTCTCATCCGTAGCTACTCTCTGGCCTACATTCAAAAAAACACAAACATTATTCAACTTTCCTTTAACTAACATTTACCTCCACCCCCACCTAACCCGTACAAACCTAAACCCTAAACCCTAAACCCTAGACCCCAACATAACCCCTCCAAACCTAACCCCTATTTAAACCATACCCTTCAACCTTAACCCCCAAACCTAACAAACCTAAACCCCAAACCCCAACCTAACCCCTCCAAACCTAACCCCATCAACCACACCCACAACACCCTAAACCCCAAACCCTAAATACCTAAAACCTAAAACCCTTCAAACCTAAACCCCTCTAACCCTAAACCCTAAACCTACAACCCCAACCTAACCCCTCCAAACCTAACCCCATCAAATACCCTTCAACCTAAACCCCCAACCCTAACAAACCTACACCCTAAATTCACTAACCGGCGCCGGTCACTCCTGACCGACACTGGTCCATGCTAAACCGGCATCGGTTCTTCAATCCTGACCAATGTCGGTATATACAGACTGATGTCGGTCATACCTCGACCGATGTCGGTCACTGTTACTATGCCCAAACCCAAACCCCTGATTTTCTTCCCCCCATTTCTCTCCCATTTCTCCTAGACACCTACCCAAACTTCCCCCAAATCCCTCCCCAACCCTATTCAACCTACTTATTCCTTTTCCCACCCCTCCTCTCACCCATTTTAACCACCAAATTTAAAATTCTCTACCCTACCCACACCCCCTGACCCATATTCCCTTCTACATTTAACAACAATACATAGAAAATCTTAGCTCTTACCTCGTCTCGACATCACCTCCGCAGTGGCACATTCGACCGTTGTGTTGGTGGTCCACCCGACCCCTCTCCTACCTCCACCATGTAACACCTCTACCTCCAAACTTCTCCACCAATCCACTCACTCTACCTGATCTCGTGGGCCTGTCCACCTGACTCCTCTCCCCAACCGGATCTCTCCACCTCACCTTGGTAAGGTCCCGTGTACTTATCTCATGACAAAGCACAATTCATTCAACGCTATGTCATTTTCCAAAAGTCAAACACATACAAATGAATCCGTATTATACAGATTTTTCCTTTTTATATACCCACATTGACACATCGTTACCTAGACCGACGTCGGTTATACCCATGGTAGACCGATATCAGTCATGTGCCCTAACAAACCGTGATCATCTTACCTAGACTGTCACCGGTTAAATATGACCAACATTAGTTACCTGTCATACTCTTGTCAATACCCTTTCCCCATTTCTGACCAAAATTTACCCTTCCCCGCCACCATTTGACCTTACCCACCCTTATCGCAACCTACCTCCAAGCCTACATTACCTATCCCTATCCTTAATTACATTTAGGGACTTGTTATTTTACCCGTACCTCGGCCCTACCCATGCCATGACCTAATTACTTGGACCCGGAACATTGTTAGTGACCTATGAACTCATGTGCTCTGCTATACCTTGCAACACTATTACCCGTGTTGTTTGACTTAATGACCTTACCTTGCCTATTGCCATGTTGTTTATCCTGACCCAACCTTTGGTGTACCGAAATATACCTAAATGTTCCTGCACCTGACCTACGTTGTGTTTCCACACCATATCCTATGCCTTGGATACCAGAATCACTTCAACCTTGTACGGATAAACCTATCGACCTTGGATGATGTAGAGTTTGCAAGTTCTTCAACCTGGAACCATGTCATAGTTTATAATGTGTGCGTGTGTTTGACTGCCACTACCTTTGACCCTAGCCCATTTACCTGTTTTCCTATTTTTGACCTCTACCCTTTCCCACATTCACCCACATCTACGCTCCTTTTCACCACATCCACCTTTTATCAAACCACTCACCACTTCCATCTTCCACCTCACCAGTTCCTGGTTTGAGGGGGATCACCTTCACCCACACATGGGGCACCCACTTCTTATTTTTGTTAGCATCGCTTACCAATACAAGCTACATGACAAAAAGGGGCAAATGTAGACACCTAAATTTGGTTACATTCCCCTTAGCCCCTGATTAGATAACCAACTTAAACATGGGCACCTAACCATGGCCCCCTTTCACCCCACATTAATAATTAATTTAATTATTTTAATTAAATTAAATACCCATCCTCACAATATCCATTATTTTATTACCTTAATTGACCTAATTTCCACCTCACCTAGACACCTCATCCAGCCACCTCACCCTAGACCTATTCTTGGCATGTTTCCATAACTAACAATAACTAAGTCTTACTTGCCTTAATGAGCTAAGATTTTGTCTAACCCTAAAATCAATGCCTAAGATTTCTCTAACCACATTCCCGCTCATTAGAAGGGAATTTTCCATTCTGATTCGCGATAACAAACCAACTTGGCCCAAGAAATTAGAAATATCTACCCATTTTAGTAAACCTAGGGAATCCTACCTTAACCGATGCCAGTCAGACCTAAACTGACGTTGGTCAAGACAGAACCATCATTTTTGGTTACCATTTATTCACCTTAGCAACCTTGTTTGAGAGGTTGGAACATTCGAAACCAAAGGAGAAGGAGATCAGAGCTGCATGCAAGTAGAACCAACATCTTTCCATGCATCTAGGCATCCAGAACCATCATCCAAACAACTCTAGGAGCATTACACCCACAGTAGCATTTTGGGAAGCATTGCCATGACACCAAACACCATTCCTCTTATCAACCATCACCTCCATCCAGCCATCAAATCTGCATCACAGTAAGTATCTTTTAACCAGCATTCTTCTATTTTCATTCTAGTAGGCTTTGTTACTTCCGTTATTAGTTTCTACTTGAACTCTCACTTCCCCACCATTTATCTCCATACAAGTTTGATCATTCCTTCACCCACACCATAAAATCACCCATACCTAACCGTTAGACATCTCTGAGTATTTCTAACACCTCCCCAGACTTACACCCACTCCTCACCATCCCTGAGTCAGTCTCAGACAAATCCCTAAACCATGAAATATTGAGTTATTGAAAACCCATAGTAATCATCGTCGGTTATTACTAAACCATCGTCGGTCATACAAGACCGACACCGGTCTCTTTGTTTTATACCTTGCCCAAAAATAGAGCCAAACAACCTCCTACCAATTGACCTAAACAACCCAGAATCAGACCCTGACCAGACCCAGTACCTTGACAGTTACCTCAATCCTTTTGATCCAACTATAGCCTAGCCTGTTGTGATTGGATTTTATTATTGTACTTGAATGAGATACCTAAATCATATCAACTACAGTAGGACTTTACTTTTTTCTTGCATTAATTTGTTTTAAACAGTGGATTGATAACCATCTAGGAAGTATCACACTTCCCGGAACTAGCATACGCTAGGCAGTCCACTGTCATATATCATTTAACTTCTCTTTTGTGGTCTTGTTTTCTATTTTAGGTAGTTCCTCCTAGCCAAAAGGAAGCTCTCACAATCGGCATTGGATTGAGAAGTCAGAACGCACACAACAACCATCAACCAACCTATTTAATAGGTATTCCTCCTAGCCCATAACCTTATCTATTTCGTTTCATTCAAAAATGTAAAGAAAATGATGAAATAACCAAGGACATTAGTACCATCACCTTATCTTAAGTTAACAAGACCCTTCACACTCCAATCTATGTCCTTGACACATCATTTTAATTATTTCATTACTTGCAAGATGACCCTGGATTCAAAATTATTATCCAAATACCTCGCATAGTTATTTGTGTTAAGTTGTATACACGATAGCTTTGAGCATCTAATTATCTACTAATATTGAACACGCTCAAGTTCTTAGCACATTACATTGGTCTCTGTTTCACCTACACATGCCTATTCCTTTCTCTCCTTCAACCTATTCCCTTATACCACAATATTAGCATATATGATTTTCCTTGCTTCTAATCATCTTCTTCTACCTCCATATGCATCTCGTCCATTCCTACATGTACTTCTAAGTTAGCTAACCCACCATGGCCTTCTATAGCGCACCACTATCCCATTATCGTGGATCCTCTAAATCCTAAATTTGGCCTTCATATCTTCAAAAATTCTATCCATGCGCATTATTCCACATGAATGACCCCTCTGATGCCTTCCTCTATTTTCTCCATGCACCCTTCCCTTGCACCCTTTTGTGCTAGGTCATCTTTTGACATGCTTGAATGTTCCACGGGCATAACCAGTGAAAGCACGCCAACAGGGCACCGAATCCTTACAATAAATGCAAATATATTGACAGTGGCATCCAAAATGACAAGTATTCACACCTAGTTGGCCATCATTTCAGCCATTCTGTACGCAATAACTTGATGCCGAAGCACTCTGACATGACTTTATTGGACTGCATATTATTAAACCCCATTTTCTATACAGATTTATGTGCAGTGTGTGCCTAGACTTGTTAGTTAGCTGATGACATCAACCTACACTGTCATCTTTCATAAAAAATATTTGGTTGATACTGGTATATGAGAATGGAAAATATCCTTTATGAGCATTAATGACAGACTTCCCATTGCTCCAACCACTTAGATTTGATATGATTACCCTAAATTTTTCATTCATTGATGCCAATCAGGTATGGGGAATATCATATTTCCCAGATCTCTAGGCTGCATATGTAGGCATTGAATGGTTCTTGTTGGTCGTTCAATGTTTAACCATTTGGTTTTCACCTCTTGTCCCCTTCTTCCTCCATGGATTCATGCTATAAATGTAAGAGCAAGGCTCATACTTGTTATGGTTGGATCTAGATCCTTATGCATTTTTACTAAGGACTCCATATTTTCAATCGATTTTGAGTTGCAAACCTCTAGATCTGGCTCTTGCATGTGGATATCGATCCTTATCCTCCATCATTGTAACAATGCTTTCTTCCCCCATTTCTAGAACTAATATTTAGGATCATTATGTACTATTCTCTGTCCTAACCATGTTTGCATGTCTATTTCTCATCTTACACCTTGATACACACATTTTATCATCATGTGTTGGTTGATGTTATTTCAAATGCCATGGTGCAACTTCTATATGTTGAGTTTTCATCCATGAGAATGGTCTACATCCAATACATGTTTCACTTTGCTACTCATGATAGCATCCTTTCATAGCATTCCCTCATTCTCACTCAACACACAAATAGTGTACTCATCCCTCTTTTCTGGTGCTCGACTATTTAGTGTAGTTTCCTTGAATGAACCTTACTCACTTCTATGATAGGTCCCTTGGCGATACATCTTTCTTAGTATTTCCATTCCACACTACACAGTAGTAGTAGCACTCTTGATCTAGGATTCTTGCCTTCTGAGGAGATATTTTCCTAAAATGCGCAAGGTCCCACATATCCTTAGGGATGGTTCCATTGTGGCAAACACCTTGGACCCTTTCAGATCTGAGACATGGGTGCACGTTTGAGAAACCAACAACATGTTTTATATCATGGTAGATTTACTATTACTTGGTTATTCTACATACTTGTTATTTTCTTATTATGATAGCCAAGATTCTTAGTATGTCATTATCTCTATCATATACACATGCATGTTTAATTGGTCTCAAGAAGTGAATGTAGATCTCTTACGATCCTTTACATGATGTATGATGCTCTACAATGAATCCCTTTCCAGTCCCACTGAGGCTCCTAGGGGCATCTACCTTGATTACTCTCACACTATAGGCTCTATTATTTCATCATTTACTACTTCTTCCTACTAGAACTTGCTCTTTGCTGATATATACACAATTTTACATACTATTTATCTTTCTAACATGCTCATGGGTGCTTCATGTGTATAATTTTCCTTACAAGATTACATACAACCATTGTTATCTGATACATTTTTCTTGTTATTGTTTGATATTCTATGTTATTTCTTTAAGGCTATGCCCTATGTCTTGTGTGATCATTGTATGCTTTTGGCCACTTCGGCCTTGATTGTCTTGTGACATTATGAGTGATGTCCCATGTATGAAACCTACTTTTTGTGGTCTATCTTTTATTTATAGTTGTTTATTACATTATATTATATTACATGCCAACTATTTTTAATACTAACACATGTTACTAGCCTATCTTATTTTCATGTGCCTTGGCTTCTACCATGCACATCCCCTACCCCCAGTAGGTATCTCCATTTAGATATGCATATCAAATCAATATATTCTACTTTGGACTGCATTCTCCTTCAATCGTCACATGCACCCCAAATGATGGGGCAATCTATTGGGTGAAAAATCACCCCTACAACTCAGAGCTATAGTAAGATCTTCACAATAAAAAATTAACATAGAAATATAGTTACAAAATGGTCTAGGATTAGAATTACACCTCATCTATAGAGCAGGCACTAGCGTCTAAGTATAGACAGTAGCATCTGGTGCTTGTGTCCTCCCATGGGTGCTAATGTCATGGGGCCAGAAATAATCAATTTCACAGTTCAACATGATCTCCAGAAGTCTTCAATATAGTTCTACAGTAGTAAGAACTTGCCTCCAGTTGCAAAATTCAGTTTATCAGTACATTTTAGTTGTAATCAGAATAATTAGGGCTAATCGAGACAAATAAGGATGTACCATATGCAATGGTGCTTATTTAGGAAGCATTCATAGAAGGAGAGTAAAACTAGACCTCTCTCCCCAACACCCTTCTCTCGTGGCATGAGATCACCCAAAAACTCTTTTTTGGCATGAGATTTCCCAAAAAACTCTCACTTGGCATGAGATCACCCAAAAAAATCACTCTTGGCGTGAGATATCCCAAAAAAAACTCTCTTCAACGTGAGATCACCAAAAAACCTCACCTTAGAAACATTCCAAACTAAATCTTTAAGACAATGACATTTTTCTATCTCATACTCTCTTACACATCAAGTGCACACTTTCCTTTTACATACTTTCACAACTTTACTTACTTATATACATGTTACTTTTATTTCTCATATACAGGACTTTGACTACTCTTTTTCTCTTCTTTTGTAGGTCCATCCTTAATACACAACAAGGAGCACCTCACATCACAAAACACATGTTACTATGCACACACTTCACCCCTATTGTCCACTTCCCTTTCATTGTCTCCATGCTTCACATTGTTATCATTCCACGCTTCATATGTACACTCGACACACTATCAACTACACACTTCTCTACAAGGTTATAAGGTACACATCTTCTATCTACTTTAAGCTATCAAGTATTCAATCAACAAAATAAAGTGGGGGAAAATGTAGACAAAAAATATATGCACTTGGGTACATTTCTAGGTCCTAAAAATATGCCAGCATTTACATGCTTCCTAAGAAAAAAACTAGTGGTTGATAACTATATTTAGCTCTTTTATTTGGCCTTCTTACACTTTTATTTGATCTCACACATCTTACAACTCTTATAGGCATTTGAATTTTTTATCTTTTATGGCCTTAGACACTAGTGCTTAGTTGGGACACTAATGCCCAGGTGCTCCTGTCCTCTTGGGTGCCCATGACCCTTTTTTACCCTTTTTCTCATCTTTTTGGGTTTCTTTTACTTCTTAATTGGGCATCTTTTACTACTTATGGGTTGGAATTTCAGTTGTCAATTATGAAATTCAAACAAAGGAATCATATAAATACACAATTTTATTTTCAAAATAAAGGACCAAACACTAAGCATTACATATTATCAACTAATCTTGCATCCAAGACACAAAAGCACTTCTAAGGCATCCATCTAGCACACTCACTCAAGGGACAAGGGCTGTATTCTTCTACATACACAACATAGAAGGGGAATTCTATTATATTTCATCGCACACATTCTATACATCTACTACATTCTATATAAAGCCCACTATCATTGTATAACTTGCACAAGGGAATCCTAGGGAATCATTACACACACTGACACAAAAAAATACACAGAGTCTGATATGTAGTGCAATGCTCAGTCATAAGTTCACTATTTGGGTGACTTTTGGGGTTAGTCTGAATCCCCATTATGTATTTTCCTTTTTAGGTTTGATGCAGTTTGTGGGTATGTGCAGTTGAGCTCCTCTCTTGTAGGTTACAAGTGCATTCAGAGATCAAGGAACAAAACTAGAGTGACAATAGAACTAAAAGGACAAAAACATTGCATGACACCTAAAAGAAACTAGATCCACAACATTTACATGGACACAGTGCCCAGATCCAATAGATCATTAGTGCCAAGGTTCCCTATCATCTTGTGCACGCTCCTGTCTTGCATCAGTTTCTAAGTCTAAAATTTCTCAAGGAGCCTCTTGACACTCTTTCTATAGTTAGATTTAACATTTCACATAACCCATATCACATCCAGATCCTCTAAAATCAGCTAAGCCTATATATTTCCCTCTTTTGCTTAGGGTTTCACATTTTACATGCTTCTTTGCTTGTGTCATTATTGTATTTTATCATTTATACATCATTTGTTGTAATAGTTAATTAAAAACTACATTTAATTCATTTTATATAAAATCAATTTTTTTTTTCACACTAGATTACTCTTAAAGGAATGCAAAGTTGAGAAAAAGGATGCCTAGTTGATCTTGTCAATTATTGTATAAGCTTGGCCCCAAATACTCCATCTTCGTTTCTACCTTCCATGCCACAAAAGAAGATCTAGGGAGTACTTGTAAAATGCCCTCATTTGACAAATTTTCATCCAAACTCATTTGAGAATATGATAAGTTTATTAAAATTGGAGCACTTAAATCCAGTTCACATGCCCTTGTAGTAAGTAATGGTGAGGGAAAGGAAAATAAACATGAAAAGAAAAAAGAGAAAAAGGAACAACCTAAGAAGGAAACCAAAATAGCCAAAACTCAAACCAAATATAACATGAATGCTTCTACTTCTGAGTGTAAAGTGAAGAAGGAAAAGTGTAAGTATTCCTATTATAAGAAGACTGGACATGAGGAGAATTAGTGTCTGAGAAAAAAAATAGATCACCTAACTCATTTACTTAAGAATACTATAGGTGTTAGATTGAGTCTATCTGAGAAGAAAAAAAATGCTCCTTTAGATAGGGAAGTATTGAGTCTTACACCCATGAAAACAAAGGAGTCTCAAATCTCTAAATCTGTGTGGGAAGAAAGAAAGGAAAGTGTTCCCTTATAGATAGAGTTGATTATCCTTCATCAATTTGCAGATCTTTGATTCTGGTGCTCAATTCCTCTTACACCACATGGACATGAGTCTTTGCATGTTGTGACCTTGTTTGTTAGAAAAAAACATCCGCGAGCCATGTGAGCCGGTGGGGGTAGAATGTCCAAACAAATCTGAATGTCTTTGTGGAATTTGATGATACTTCAGTTTCGATTCGAAGGCTCCAATCCGAACTAGTGGATTGGTAGAAGTAGAAGATTGGAACATTTAACCACGTGTTGAGTGTTCCTGATCCCTCTCTACCAATCTCCTATCAGTGTTTACCAAATCACTCATCTTGGTGAAGGAATGCAAGTGGAATTTAATCCTAACTCAGTGATTATTTGTGAGCTTCACAATGAGTACTATAGTGGCTGAGGGAAAGGTGGATCATCATGTGGATCATGATTGTACTCGCACACCTTCGTCTTCTATGTTTACTGTGAATTGATTTGAACCGGAATCACCTTGCTTGCTCATGTTAGACGAGGTTATCAAGCTATGGCATGAGAGTTTTGATAACATATAAATTATTGTTACCTTGAACAATTGAGACCAATGAGATGGCTAAATACTTACCACACATCAAATTTTTATAAGGGGATTTATGAGGGTTATGCCCTCGGGAATATCTCGTCCCCTGAAGAATGTTTTGGAAAAGGAAACAGCCTGAAGAGCTTCTATTCATTTGGATATTGTTCATTGTGACATTTTTAATGGCCCTTTCCCATCTCTTTTGTTTACTAGAGCTCTTTATATACTTACCTTCATTGATGAATTTTCATAAACCAAGTTACAGAAGACTTTGGGTGTATTTTCTCAAACAAAAATATGAAATTTTTGCCATCTCACCTCTTGAGACTTTAAGGCTCTTGTTGAGAAAAAAGATGAAAGGTATATCAAGGTTTTTCGAAAAAAAAATGGAGGCGAGTATGTGAGCAATAGGGTTCAAATATTTAACGTACCTCTGGAAAAGGGATTCATCTTTGCAGCATATAGTTGTTTACAGCCCTTCACAAAATGAAGTTGCGGAAAGGAAATGCTAACGAATGCTTAATGAGATGACCACTTGGATTATGGTTACACTCTAAATCCCTTCCTGAGAAGTCATAGTATCCTGGAGCCAAAGCCATGAAATTCACTTGTTACATTAAGAACCATGTTCCATACAAGGTAGTAAGATAAATGCCACCCTTTGAAGCTTGGTACATATGACACCTGATGTCAAGCATTTTCACATCTTCATATCAACTACTATGACTCAGATTCCCAAAAAAAGACATAAGGTATCCTTGGTTAGAAATATTTTAGTGCTTAAGAACCTTGTATTATTGTATGGGTATCCCGATGGTGTGAAGTGTTTTGGGTTATAGTATTGTTAAACCACGGGTACTACTCATCAGTTCTTTATATTGATATAAGTGCTCCACAGAAGTTTGATGAGTGTATCGTCAGTTTCTACTAGTCTCCACTCGCTATGAAGGTCCATACTGAAGTATTTTTTGGTCTGATTCCAATTCTGATGTAACTTCTAAGAGATGTAGATCTTAGGGTGTGTGTGCGATCCTCCTCCGGTCCTCCTCCTTGATCCTCCTACTCCTCCTGCTCATCATTCTTCAGAATCTGTTTGATGGTCATGATATGTAGTGGGACCATGAAAGTACTTTGTCCCTTCTCACTTGAGTGAATGAAATCTATTCAAATGTTCAAATATTATATTATAAAGGCCGACTTGAGTAAACTATTCATGCCGACTCATTCCCCTGGTCACTTGTTGGGCTAGGTATACCTTGAAGAGTGTTGGAGATTAGATAGGGGATCCTTCAGATTGTGACAAAAAATCATGTCATAGTTCACTGGATCCCACACCTTATGATGCCATCCGTGTTTAACCCTCAGTCTTTCTAGGAGGCTTGATGAAGAGAGGAGTCCTGAGTGGAAGATTCTACCATTAATCAGGATTATGTCCTCACTTATGAAGAACAAACTCACGTAGATTAGGATCTCATCCCTTTTCTAATAAGGATAGATAACAAGAAGTGCATAAAAAAAGTATAGGTGGGTATACCAAACAAAGTATGGTGTCGACGAGTGACATCGAGTAATATATAAAGCATCATCAAGTTGTAGCTAAGCAACTAGCCCATGTAGTTAGGGTTGATTATTCATTGCTGAGTTGGTGCTCTGCTTTTGGTGATTGGTGTCTTGATTTGGGGCCCAATACATAAGATCATTTCCATTCAACTGACCATTGCCATTGTTGTCACAAACAAATGGGAAGTCTATTAGATGGACATTAAGAGTGCCTTACTTTACGAGGACCTAGAGGAAGATATATATATGGAACAATCCGTAGGTTATTTCCATGATTTATCCCTCATTTTAAAGTTAAAGAAGTCTTTCTATGGCCTTAAAAAGTCTTTTCGGGCTTGGTATCCCATGATGGAATCCTTTCTTCTTGCATTAAGTTTCACTAGGTGTCACTCTGACCCTAATGTTTACATTTTGTGGCATGATGACTCCATACTCTTACTTGTTTTTGTATGTTGACGACTTGTTGATTACCCCCAATATAAGTGTATCTTTCTCTCTAATTGACTATACAAGATGAACCTTATTTGAATAATTCAATCACATTGAACAAACTGTTATATTTATCTTTGCATTACAAGTTCATTGACGTGTTATTTTTTCAATGAGGCGTGTTTCCATTGATTTTTGAAAAAATGGTTGTTATGGTGATAAATCATGTCTCCATCTTGGTTTCATTTGGATTGAAATGATGATGGCTGATTCAGGTGTCCAGTTTGGTCACTTCTAAGAGATAAGCTGGATAACTTGATTTGTTAGAGTATAGTCAAAGAATGAGGCCTCTTAAGTTGAGTGAAGGTTGGATCAATTTAAATCCAAGGAATTTGGTATGATGTTCTTAAGAGTTTTGAGTGGTCTAAATGACATTAGCATTGGTTGAGAGACATAGCGGATTGAACCTGTGTATGAGTACAAGGTCATTTGGATTTCATAGCCCTGAACATGTAGATTTGGTTTTATGTTGTGCTTAGATCTTTGGGATTGCTAACCTTTGTAGGGCGCTTAATGGCATTGGTAGAAGCATGGTAGACCTAATATACAAGATGTATTGTGAGTTTTAGGTCATTTCTCAGAGTTTCTATATCTAATAAGGTTTGATCCTTGGGATTCAAGAGGTGAGAAATGTAAGATTAGCATCCTAAGTCTTTCTGATAGAGATTCTACGAGATATGGATGTTGTTAATTCTTCATCACAAGTTTGATCAAATAAAAACTAAGTGCAAGTATGTCAATTTTGGAAATAATTAAGGTAATGCTAAGTGTGTTTTTAACCTAGTTGCCTAATGCTCGTTGTGAGCTAAGCTGATTTCATGGAACCTAAGATATTTGGAAATCTATTTGGTGAAGTTATATAATGGTTTCACTTTTAAATTAAATTAGGTGGATTAACCTAAGCAAATTTTTATCCTAAACTAATGGGGTGTGAAAGGGAACTTATAAGTTGGCTAAGTGGGACCCTATGCGGTGGTTCCTAGCAATTAATGAGATGTGATTTTGGATAATAAGTGCAGATATTGATCCTAGAATTGATTTAATTGCATAAAATTCTTATTTTATGTAACCTATATGAAGGCAGCACTAAGTTCTGTAAATGTGTATGTTGAAGTGATAGTATGTGGTCTCACCAACCTAAAAATCTTTTGTCAAGGTTCAGATTTAAGTGCAAAATTTTCCAAATTTAGTTGAAAATATAAATTGACATATTTTATCCTTGAGATTTTTTCTACATATCCATGATAGGAAGATCATGTTGAAGTATAAATTTGCAAAGTGTGCATTTATTTATGAAGACATGCTTCATGATTTTTTCTCTGCATAGTAGCTATGTGGTAAATTTGAGCCAACAGTTTAGGATCTATCACCTTGTGAAGCTAGTTTTTTTGATCCATTAAAAAAAAATCTATTATTTAGTTCAGAGGAAATTTATATGAAATATGGAAATTTTTTATGGTTTTTTCTTATGGGAATAAAGATGACCTAGGTTCTTGGTGAAAGAGGTCAAATTACAGGATGCCTATGTCGAATCAGTGATGCACAACAACGAAGCTTGCACTCTAATGGTAAAGTGGTCAATTTCGCATTTGTTCACAAGATTTTTCAATGGAAAGATGATTGCAAGTACATAACTTATAAGGTCTGCTCATACTACATTATTTGTCAAAAAGAGGAAGTACAAATTTCGGGTGTTGTGAGAACCCCTGATGCTCTAAACTTGGTTGGAAAGAGTCTCAATGAAGGCTACTGAAGGATATGTTGCAGAGATGGACTATATGAAGGCCTTCCACTAGAAGAGGATGTGTATCTAAATTTTCAAGATAAGGATTACTCTAACTCCTATGATATTTTTACTTTTATTGTCTCTTTATTTATCAGATTTATGACAGAATCCTGACCTTGTCATTTGACTTCCTAAGAAGAAGGTTGACTTCGCAAGGATGAGTATGACTCACTGAAAGAATAGGTGATGTGAGACAATGATTGGATTAGTCACACACTGTTTGATATTCATTGAAGCTGTTAAGAGGGGAATTGTAAGTCAGAACAGAAGCCTTTGAAGTTACTTAAGTAGACAACTAAGAAAGATGTGTCCATGGGGGCCCGACAACTGGTTGAGTTTGTGATAAGGAGCCCACTTGTCTAGTCAAACAACATCTTTTAGAAAGAAGAAGAGGAGAAGTTGGTGTTGTATAGCACATATGGATGATGGGTGGCTATAGTAGACCTCATAACATGCAGAAGATGTGATCGCAAGGTGAATGAATACTTCACCTCAATGATTTATCAGGGCTTGGTGCCATATGTCTGCATTTTTGATCTTTGGTGGTCTTGAATGCCCACTATATGTTGAATCCAATTTCAATGATGCTTCATCCCCTCAGGGTTGAATTGATAACATACATCAAGACTAATTCTCAAGTCCCAGGAAAAAAGATAATGGTAGGCCACCAAATCAGTTTCTAAGGTCCCTTCAGAAATTTTTCTAACTCCCCCCAGGTAAAAAGAACAAAATCTGTGAAAATGCGAGAAAGTTGCAGAAAATAAGCTTGACATTTGGGAAAAATTGTGAAAATCGGCTAAGTCCTAGTCCTAGAGGCCCAAACAGTCGAAAGGACATTTGGAACGTCAAGGCGCGGAGGGCGCGAAAAGCCTACAGGCGGCCCGAAAAGAAAAGGGATTAGCATCTGGGACCAATCGGGACGTGAAATGGACGCAATCGGCTCAGGAAGAAAAAAGTAAAGAAAGAAAATTTGGTCGCAACCCCGGCCGAACCGGGAGAAGCGGGAAGAGTAAAACGGCTAACTCGGCTCAAAACGGGAAATTTAGGCGCACCTGAGACATCTGGGAACCGAACCGCCTGAATCGAAACTGGGTGTCCACCAGGACAAGTGGGACAAAGGAATCGAACCAACCGGATTGGGTGAACCAGAAGAAATGGAAGAACTTTTCCCAGCAAAATTGGGACAAGTGGGACAAAGGGACGCGCGGGACGCGGATAGCCGAAGGAGCCGAAAGCCAATCAGATCACGCCACGTGTCACCGGACAGACAAAGGGGACGAGGAAGCCCATTTCAGTCGAACCGGAAGAATTTGTCCAAAGAGAAGCAGTTTGGGACATCCGGGACAAAAGGACGTGGTGGACGCAAAAATCCGGCAGGCCCATGGACAAATCACAGCATGACACGTGTCGCCAAGAAAAAAGTCCAAAAAGTCAAAGGGGCGAGTTTTCGAGCACTGATCCGAACCAATGAAATAGTGCCACATGTCCAATTTTAAGGGGCCCACAAGAAAAGCCCATGAAAAGGTGGAGAGAGGGAATTGCTCAGTGAACCAGAGCCTGCCATGTGTCATCCAGATGGCAGAACACGGGAAAAGAAATCTAAAAATCCTGTTTTCGCCTGTTTTGTGCCCTAAATCTTCAGATAGCATCATATCTTTCGATCCAGAGCTCGGATTTGCACGTTCTTTATATCAATGGAAAGCTGTTGAAATTATCTACATGATTCTAGGGTCAATCTTGCATTTTGGTTCAGTTTGGAGGGAGAAAATTAAGAAAACGTCTCTGACGCGTGGTGATAGACAGAAGTAATGCTTCAACAACCAACTTTAATGCAGCAGACAGCTCGCCGCTCCTGTTAGACAGCCCACCGTTTTGCCAGGATCCACCGCTTCTGTCATAATGAGATGATTTTAAATGCTACCAAGAAGTGGTTGGGGTAGATTCTGGATTTCCTCTCTCTTTCTCTCTCATTTCTTCATATATATTGTAAAGAGGAGCTCCTTTAACAGGTTGGACATTCTTGTTTTGCATCCTCCCTTCTTCCCTGCTTGCAAGAGAATTTGTGGAGCTTTTCAAACCTCCCATATGGATTGTAATGCCAGTTTTTTTGCCTCTTGGCCACTGCAATGTACTGTATCGACTCTTGAGCAATATATATATGTTTGTGATTGATTCTTCTCAACCCTCTCATGTATTCATTGCTGTTCATTTTGATCTCTTATTGCAGTTTGGTTACCTGTGCATGGTGTTTGTATTGCATCTATGTGGTCTGTGTTAGATTTGCAAAACGAGTGTCTAACATTCCTTGGTGCATCACCTCTGTAGTTTAGGTTTTATTCTATGCATTTTCTACCCTGTCTCCTTGACAAGTTAGATTAGGTTTTAGTAAACCCTCTGCATTTTTGTGTGCATCTGAACAGAGGAATAGGAACCAGCCTTCTCTGGAGAATCCTTTCTCATCTTTACAAGTCCCACACTTGGAGAAAGGATTCCATGTTGTGCAATCACACTGGATGCCTGAACATCAACCTAGAAGCCTGATCTGCATCCAGGGGTGCTGTGAGTCTGCAACAACAGTTTTGGCACGCCCGGTGGGACCTAGAGGTCTCATTTTTATTGCAGCAAAGTTGATATGCATCTGCTGCAGTTTTCTTGCTTATAAGAGCTATTATTTGCATATCTGGCGACTCCAAGGGGAAGAATCAACTGGTTTCAGCAGTGCAGGCCTGAAAACTCATGAGAAGAATCACCACAAGGTCAAGAGTTGGAGAAGAAGAAGTGCTGTTTGAATACCTGCAGTTATCTCCAAGAAGAAGGCAAAGAGGAAGAAGGATTCAAAGGTCTCTATCTCCACCAAACAGAACTCTCTCAACTCCTCCACCTGACAGGCCTTTCATTCAGTATACAAGGGTTTTAAGACCAATCAGAATGGCTCAGAACAACCCCTACGTCAACTTCACAGGCAGCAGCCCACTTGCTCTCAATGCACAACATCCAGTTCCTATTGCAGCCTTGAAGAACATTCCCTACTTCACTGGAGAAAATCAGACTACTCCAGGTGATCATGTTAAAGATATTGCTAACCTTTGTGCAATCCATGAAATCGATGAAATGCAAGTGGCTGTCAAATTACTGGCATCTTCATTCAAGGGTAAAGCATTGCAATGGTTTAGGAGCCTTGGAGCTGGTTCTATCACAAACTGGAATCAGCTGTGTATTGCACTTCATGAGCAATTTGGAGAGAAGGGAGACAACTTGTCTCTTTTGGAGCAGCTGACAACTATCAAGAGAGCTCCCAACGAGCAGCTGACTGATTTCAACTTCATATTTCAAAGGTCTTGGGATAGGATTCCAGTGGCAGTACGGCCAACAGCAGGAGGTGATTTTCTATATTACCTTAAAGCTTTGAATTCTGATATTTCTATGTTAATTCAGTCCATGGGAGGCACAACAATCCCTATGGCTTATAGCATTGCCATTAGGGCTGAAAACTGTCTTATTCAAGCTGGTAAACTGGCTCCTAGGCCTCCCATGCCCTTGTATCCAAACTTAGAAAATCCAAGCACTAGTCAAGCACCCACTTTGGCTCCTGTTCCCACTCCTAGAAATCAGAGTTCAAATGAAGCTTCCACTTCATCTCCAAGTGCCCCAAATGAACTCCAAGAGGTCATGAAACAGTTGCAAAATTTGGGAAATGAGCTGGTTACTCTAAAAGGCAGCAAGCCCAAGGTTTCAGACCTTCCTATCAACCCCAAGCTCAGCCTAATAGGCAGCCATACCAACCACAAAGACCACCTAATCCAGCTGCAAATATGAATCAAAATCAAAGCCAAGTAAGGCCTCCTGCCAATAGACCATTCCAGCCCTATAATCCAAATGCCATATCTGCCTCTAAGGCATTAGTGCCAACACAGAATAACATTGCCCAGGAATATGATTGGTGCTTTCCATGCAACGAGCCTCATAACCAATCCATGTGTTTCAATGGTGCTCTCAATCAAGCACTGATGGTGACAACTACTGGTGTGGAGGGTGAGGGCAGTCAAGGAAACAAGTCAACAACAAGAAACATTCCAACAGCAATCAGCCCCAAATGACACCACATTGGTGAACTGGCAAGAAGAAGATTTCTGTGGCATGAATTAGGTAGTTTCTCAAGGTGTTGCAGCCAACACAAGGTCAAAGAGGAGAAATTTGGGTGAAGAACAGCCATTAGCCCCAGCCAATCCACAACCTTCCATGGCTCCACAAATGATTGGCAAGCAGAGTCCAGTTTCAAATACACAAGGGCAGCCAAGAACAGCCCCTAGGCCAACTCAAATGCCAGCTGTTGCTGCCCACGTGCAAGGAGTAAACGTGCAAACCAAAGGACAACAGAGAGATTCTTCATCACCATTCAGTATCATTGATCAGATGAAGAAGACAAACGTTAACATATCAATGTGGGAATCCCTATCTATCCCAGGCCAAAGAGATCTGCTGCAAGCTGCCATGAAGGATTGGACAACTTCGAATCAGCGGGTTCAGATGCAAGACAAAGTGCTTACAAATGCTGCCCAGCCTGAAGGAAGTCATGGAGGACAACAAGGTAAAATGTTGAAGCCCCCTCCTTTCTATGTTTCATTAATCATTGGGGATAAACTAGTACACAATTGCATGATTGATTCCGGGGCAAGTAGCTCAGTGATGCCCAAGCAAATAGCTGATCAGCTGGGTCTCCAATATGAAGTAATATCTAAAGGGGTAGTGCAATTGGATGGGACAGCAATAGCAACAGTTGGAGTGATTAAAAACTTGAGTCTTACCTTGCATGCATGTCCAAATGTTGTTGTCTTACAAGATGTATCAATCATAGACCTTCCACCACTCTTTTCCCTTTGCTTGTCAAGGGACTTCATAGCCAAATTGGAGGCTATTTGTTTGCTGATTGGTCTCACATGCTGTTTAGAACAAGGTATGGAACTAAGGCTACAATTAGGTCTGAACCTATTACAAACTTCCATATTGAGCCTTACACTCCAAGTCAGATTAATGCCAATTGCTCAGCATTTGATCAAGAAGATCACCCTAGTACTGATGAGGCTGACACCAAGGTTGGAAGTATCCTGGACCTAACTCTTGATGAATGGGCAAACAAGATACATGCTTTTGATCCCTATCAAGAAGTAGAAGAATCTGAGCTGGGAGTCTATTGTATACACGAAGAAAATCAACCTGTTCCTAGCATCACCAAGCCAAGCCATAATGATGACAATGAGGTATGGCAGCTGTTTTTTGACGGATCAAGGAGTAGGCAAGGTGCAGGAGGTGGAGCCATGCTTGTTTCACCTCAAGGAATAAAGTACTATTCAGCTTTTAGATTTCAATTTGCATGCTCCAATAACACTGCTGAATATGAAGCCTTGGTGCAAGGGATGCATTGGGCAATCAAGAGAAAAATAAAGAATCTGCAAGTCTTTGGGGACAGTGAATTGATTGTAAATCAGGTCAAGGGATGGCATGCTGCCAAGAATGATCTACTCAGGTGCTACAAGAACAGGGTGTGGGACCTCATGGAAGATTTTGAAGGTTTTGGCATCGAATCCATTCCCAGGAAAGAGAATCAAGCTGCTGACAGGCTTGCAGCAGTAGGGGCAGCCTTTGACATTATGAAAAGCATTCAACAAGACAAGGTACAACCAAACATCCACGTGATTGTGAGGCCTTCAGTGCCAGATAACAATGTCAGTTGGCAAGTGTTTGAGAATGACCAGCAAATCGTCAATTTCCTACAAGAAGAAGCTGAGTTCTCTGCCAGGAATCAAGACAAGTTGCATCAGCAGTATGGTGACCAAGTGGTGCAGTTGAGAACTAACAAATTACCAAAAGGCCTCATAACCTTGGAGTCAATCTTCAACCCGAATGATCAGTTCCGGAAGGAGAAGGCAAACATTCAAGTAAAGGGTGAGGATTCAGAGCCTATTTTAGTGGAAGAAGGCAAAACATTGCAGATTGGCAAAGTAAGTACCTCACAAGAGAAATCTGATTTTGTTCAGCTTTGCCAAGAATTTCCAGATGTCTTCGCTTGGAGCTATGAAGACTTGAGAGGATTCAATCCAAATTTGGCACAACATACCATAGAATTGGATCCAGATGCTAAGCCCATCAGGCAGAAGCAGAGACCAGTCAACCCTCACATTGAGCCTCTAATGAAGAAAGAGCTAAATAAGCTAATAGAGGCAAGCATTATATTCCCGATCAAGCACTCAAGCTGGGTTGCTAACTTGGTTCCGGTCAGGAAGAAGAGCGGAGAAATCAGGTTGTGTGTGGACTTCTGAGACCTCAATAGGGCATCTCTCAAGGATCATTATCCACTCCCTTCCATAGGACAAATATTGCAAGTAGTATCCGGTTCAGAGAGATTCTCTCTCCTAGATGGCTACTCAGGGTATAATCAGGTGATGGTGAAAGAAGAAGACCAATTCAAGACAGCCTTCACAACTAAATGGGGCACATATGCTTACAAGAAGATGCCATTTGGGCTGTCCAACGCTGGTGCTACCTTTCAAAGGGCAATGGACATGGCATTCAAAGGCTTGATCAACAAGATAGTGCTGATATATCTAGATGATATCACTGTCTTCTCAAAGAATGCAGCAGACCATCTCTTTCACCTCAGGCAAGTGTTTCAGAGGTGTAGAAAGTTTGGAGTGTCTTTGAACCCCAAGAAGTGCATCTTTCTTGCACATGAAGGAAAGCTCCTTGGCCATATTGTCTCGAAAGAGGGACTGGAAATTGATCCAGAGAGGGTTGAAGCCATAAGAGCACTACCATTGCCAAGTCACAAGAAGGCTCTTCAAAGTTTCTTGGGAAGGATCAATTTTGTCCGCAGGTTTATCCCAGATTTTGCAGCCCTTGTCAAGCCCATCACCAAAATGTTAAAGAAGAGCATGGCTTTTAAGTGGACAGCAGAAGGCAAGGAGAGTTTTGAAGCAATCAAAGAAGCTATCTCTCAGGCACCAACTCTCATCAACCCAGACTTCTCCAAGGATTTCATCCTCTATGCATTTGGAGGTGATGACACTATTTCTGCCATTCTGGTACAGCAGAACAAAGATAATGATGAGCAGCCGGTTGCCTTCTTCAGCCAGAGCCTAGATGACTGTGAGGTGAGGTACTCTTTTATTGAAAAGCATGTACTTGCAGTAATCAGAAGCTTGAAGAAATTCAAGCATTTAGTCTCAAACAACAAGGTCCAGTTGCTGGTCTCACATGCTGGAGTTAAGGACTTCCTCCTCAACAAGGATTTGAATGAGAAAAGGGCAGGTTGGATCACCCGTGTCATGGAGTATGACATTGATATCAAGATCACCAAGCTGGTAAGAGGGAAAGGACTGTGTGAGCAGCTGGTTTTGGGGAAGCAAAAGGAAGTATGCAACGAAGAAGAGGCTGTTTTGACAGTCCAGGACAGCCATGAGCCAAGTGGCAATCAAGAAGAAGACAATGCTTCCCCCACTCCTTGCTGGACCCAAGATATTATGCACTTCCTAGGTACAGGCCAGTGCCCCCCAGAGATGAACAAGACCCAAAGGAGACACTTCAGGTTGCAGGCTGTTCCGTATGCCATTGTTGATGGAGTTTTGTTCAAGAAAGATGTGAATGGAGTGCTGCTGAGATGCATTAGCACAGGTTAGATTCAAAGGGTGTTGGAAGAGTTTCATGGTGGACCAGCTGGTGGCCATTTTGCACCAAGAGTGACAGCTCTAAAAATCATGAAGGCTGGTTATTATTGGCCTAAAATTTTCAGTGATTGCTATGCATGGATCAAGAGGTGTAAGAATTGTGCATTCTTCACAGGAAAAGAAAGACTTGCTGCCCTTCCATTGCATCCAATCTCAGTTGACCAGCCATTCATGCAATGGGGTTTGGACTTCATTGGAGTCATTAATCCCAATTCAAGCCAAGGGCATAAATGGATTTTGACAGCCACAGACTACTTCACCAAATGGACAGAAGCAGTAGCACTCAAAGAGGCAAATGAGTCTAGCATCTTAGACTTTTATGAGGGAATAACAACCAGATTTGGTGTACCTGCCACAATAATCTCTGATAATGCATTGGCATTCATTGGATCTAAGGTGACTGAGTGGGCTGTCAAGAACGGTATTTACCTAAGCACTTCATCGAACTATTACCCTCAGGGTAATGGCCAGGCCGAGTCTACAAACAAGAACTTGTTGAGGATCATTAGGAGAACTCTTGATGAGAATCAGAGGTCTTGGCATACCAAGCTGAAATCAGCCTTATGGGCTGATAGGATCACTCCCAAAAGATCCACAGGTAACTCTCCATTCAGGCTTGTCTATGGAAGAGAGGCAATCTTGCCCATGTCACTTGAGTTGCCAACATTGGAACTCATGAAGCAGCTGGAGTTACTTGAATTTGAGCCCATGGAGGTGAGGTATGCAGAGTTGATGGAGCTGCAAGAGATCAGAAATCAGGCATCCCAAGCAATGGAAAAGGATCAAGCTTTGATAGAAAGGCCAAGGATAGATCTTTTCAAGTTGGAGATCTAGTGTTGAAATGGGATGTGGACAGAGAAAAACTGGGAAGGCATTCAAAATTTGATGCCATTTGGAGTGGCCCATACATGGTCACAAAGTGCAAGAGCAGCAATGCTTTCCAATTGGCCTCATTGGATGGTGAAGAACTGCAGATTCCAGTAAATGGAATCTATCTCAAACATTGCTACTGAAAATAAAAGGTTCACCCTTGTAAATATTAGTCTAGATTTCAATTCCTCTAAGTGCGTATGCACATTGTCTTGTTGTAGTTAGGTTTCAGTTTCCCTAAGTGCTTTGGCACAGGTTTTGTTGCTCCTAGATTGAGTTTTTACAGTTCAGCGTGCTCTCGTGGAGGGAGTTGCAGTATCAGGCTCATTTCAGGTCATTATTTATGACTCCATGCCCAATGGACTGCAAAAAGGCAACTGGTCTTTTCATCTAGCAGGCAGATGACCCCGCTGAGTCGCCAAATTGTTATCCAATTTCACCCCCCCAGGGTTGAATTGATAACATCCATCAGGATTCTCAAGTCCCAGGCAAATTGATTAATCCAAGGAAAAAATCATGTTTCTAAGGTCACTTCAGAAATTTTTCTAACATCCCTGTCTAGGTCAAAAAGAACAAGCTCTGAGAAAATGCGAGAAAGTTGCAAGAAATAAGCTTGGGCCAGAAAAATTGTGAAAATTGGCTAAGACTAGTTCCGGGACAGTCGGGACATTTGGGACGTCAAGGCGTGGATCGGCCGAAAAGCCTACAGGCAGCCCAAACACAAAGGGACATCTGGGACAAATGGACGTGAAATGCCCGAATCGGCCGAAAGAAAGAAAATTTGTCCAAGTCCTTCACCGGGAGCAAGTGGGACAAGAGTACGCGAGGGACCCGAAAGCCGGTTCGGCCGAAACAGGAAACTTTCACACTGGGACATCTGGGCCGTGAATGCGCGGAGGACGCGAACCGGCCGGTTCACCCGAAACGGAAAATTTTAGCACAAGGACAAGTGGGACAAAGGGACGCGCGGGATGCAGATAGCCGAAGGAGCCGAAAGCCAATCAGATAATGCCACGTGTCACTGGCAGAAAGGGGACGTGGAAGCCCATTTCGGGCGAATCGGAAGAATTTGTCCCAGATAGCACTGGGACATTGGGACAAAAGGATGCGGTGGACGTGAAAATCCGGCAGGCCCGTGGACGAATCACAGCATGACACGTGTCGCCAAGGAAAAAGTCCAAAAAGTCAAAGGGGCGAGTTTTCGAGCACTGATCCAAACCAATGAAATAGTGCCACGTGTCCAAGTTTAAGGGGCCCACAAGAAAATCCCGTGAAAAGGTGGAGAGAGGGAATTGCTCAGCGAATTAGATCCTGCCACGTGTCATCTAGATGGCAGAGCGCGGGAAAAGAAATTTAAAAATCCTGTTTTCGCCTGTTTTGTGCCCTAAATCTTCAGACCTTCATATCTTTCGATCCAGAGCTCGGATTTGCACGTTCTTTATATCAACGGAAAGCTTGTTGAAATTATCTACATGATTTTGGGGTCAATATTGCATTTTGGTGTATTTTGGAGGGATAAAATTAAGAAAACGTCTCTGACGCGTGATGATAGACAGAAGTAATGCTTCAACAACCAACTTTAATGCAGCAGACAGCTCGCCGCTCCTGTTAGACAGCCCGCCGTTTTTCCAGGATCCGCCGCTTGGATCATAATGAGATGATTTTAAATGCTACCTAGAAGTGGTTGGGTAGATTCTGGATTTTCCTCTCTCTTTCCTCTCTCATTCTTGATATATATTGTAAAGAGGAGCTCCTTTAACAGGTCGGACATTCTTGTTTTGCATCCTCCCTTCTTCCCTGCTTGCAAGAGAATTTGTGGAGCTTTTCAAACCTCCCATATGGATTGTAATGCCAGTTTTTGCCTCTTGGCCACTGCAATGTACTGTATCGACTCTTGAGCAATATATATATGTTTGTGATTGATTCTCAACCCTCTCATGTATTCATTGTTGTTATTTTGATCTCTTATTGCAGTTTGGTTACCTGTGCATAGTGTTTGTATTGCATCTATGTGGTCTGTGTTAGATTTGCAAAACGAGTGTCTAACATTCCTTGGTGCATCACCTCTGTAGTTTAGGTTTTATTCTATGCATTTTCTCACCCTGTCTCCTTGACAAGTTAGATTAGGTTTTAGTAAACCCTCTGCATTTTTGTGTGCATCTGAACAGAGGAATAGGAACCAGCCTTCTCTGGAGAATCCTTTCTCATCTTTACAAGTCCCACACTTGGAGAAAGGATTCCATGTTGTGCAATCACACTGGATGCCTGAACATCAACCTAGAAGCCTGATCTGCATCCAGGGGTGCTGTGAGTCTGCAACAACAATGAACAATGAAATTTTTTATCCTTATCAAACAATATACTACACGACAATCCATGCAGCTTAATAATCGGATCCCTACAGAAAATATTTGTAATGTGTGTTACATTACTATCTTCTTACAAGAAATAAAATGTGTCATCTTTGAAAATTTGTCCACCACTACAAAAATGTAATCAACTCCTCTTTGTGTTCTTGGTAAGTGAAAAACAAAATCCATACTTATAATGGGTCTCCCTAAGAAATCTCTAGAATGGGAAAAGGTTGATACAACCCTACATTTTGAGATTTCTCTCTTTAGTCAACTAACATGCATAATATTATTTCACAAACTTGAGCACATCCACACTCATTCAAGGCCAAATTTGCCCCACATCTCCCATAGTTGTGTTAAGTCCACTTGTATTCAAGCCAAAGTTCCATGTCAATCCTTTATAATGTTTATCAATCACAAAATTCTTTCATACAAATACTCTTGGGATGCATAACACCTACCTAAAAATAACAATCCCTATTACACAAAGTAATCCATCCAAAGGTGTCATGCCAACAATTGAGGGTATTACACATGCTTCTCATCCTTCTCTAAAATCATCATCTTATGCATACAAATCCTTCATGGATTCAACAATGCACCCGCAGCTTCCCCTTCATAATTTGTCAACAAATCACTTACATTATGTCTTCTGAGTGCATCGACCAACTTGTTAGATTTTTAGACACTCCTATGATTCAACAAAAATGTGTATCATTGTATGTACTCCACCCACTTCATAGGGATTTAATTTTCCATGACTTTTAAACTTGATGATTAGTAAATAACACAAATTCCTTTATCGACAGATAATGTCTCCATTATTGAGCGCTTACACAATCACATAGAACTCCAAATTATTCATGATATGCCTTTTCTTTGCATCATTCAACTTCTACTAAAATAAGTGAAGTAATGGTCTTTCTTCCTGATTCACACGCTATACTAATGGATAAATGACTAAGATTTCAATCTGTATCAACCCTAATTAAAGTAATTATTTATTTTGAGTTGATAATATAAAAACTAATATTACAAATACATTCAAAATGATATTTTAGATCAGAATATAAGGCATATACAATATATCAATCATTCTAAGTAGGAGATACAAACAATCATGAGTGTAAATGAGATAAAAAGATTCACTTAGCTGGTTCAGATGATAGTTAGGATGTGTTGAGAATAGATATGAAGCTGGAACAAACCCTGAAAACTGTGCAAATCAAGTCTTGTGCATATGTGCCTTCTTAGTTAGGATTGTACAACACAAATTTCCCTTACTATATGGATTTGACCCTGTAGAAAATGGGGTTCTGGAAACTTCAGTGTCAATTTGTGTCATTTTTTCTCACCTTCTATGATCTTAAGTGTTACATCAAACCCTAAAATTAAAACTTGAACATGCAAAACAAACCCTAGTTGTCCTGTAACACACTAAAAAAACATTAGATAAAACAAATGCAAATACTTGATTCGAACTAACTCACCCCTTTGTGATTTCACCAAGCGTTGCACTAAATTTCAAACTCCATGTAGTTCTCCTAATGTTTTATGTTGATGGGCATGCAACTATCCCTTATCTTAGATTTTCCCTTGTGTTTCCACACCAATAGTCTAGCTAGACTAATTCATCCTAATCAAACCCTTTGTGCTGATGAGCATAACACTAGTTCTATGCCCTCCTATGTTGCATATGGAATATGTAGAAATGTTAACTTGCCTTTCACAACTCAATATGTGATAAATAGATAGGTGATTTCTAGATAGTAAATGCTTAGGTTAGACTTGTATATGCACTACAATAGGAGCTTTCACATATTTAACACTAGGAAATTGAAAGTTTTATGTTCGTATCTATTTTTTTTGTAATATATCACTAATTTGGTATCAACTTATAAATTTAACACCAAGAAACCAAAATTTTTGGTGTTCATATTTTTTTTAATAATATAACACCAATTTGGTATCACCCTATAATGTAACACCAATATAATATTTTTTATTTGTAAGATGATACAAAATTTGGTGTTATATTTTGGTGGTCAAAATTTCTTATTATAATTTAAACACCAAATTTGTAGTATCTTACTATTGACACTAATATATGGTAGCATTTTTTCTTCAATGAGAGAAAACACTAATAACAGTTGGTGTTTTTCATTTTTCCATCAAAAAATAATTTTAATATACATTAATATTAGTTTATGTAATTAGTATTATCATCCAAATGTACTTGTGAAAGGTCGATAAGGAATTTTCGAGTAGGTTATTCATCTGCTGTTAAATGTGTGACTTTCTCGTTGTGTTATTTGAACATAAATTGGTGTTTTTACTTAGGGTTTCATAACTTTCATCCTAAGGTATTGTTGTCGCCAAATCACTGCACCCTCCGAATGGCCAGGATGTGAATAGGACGTTCGGTGTGATTGGGACACATGGGATCACCTCTCAAGCTGTGGGACTTGGGCTCGAGGTGAACCTCCGGAGAAGGCCGGCTTCCTCTTCCTAAACTAAGTGTTGTACTACTCCTAGTGTAACAAAAATGATTATCTAGACCTATGCTAACATTTTCATGGGGTTTTAGGGAAAGAGATTTACAGAAATGAAACTATACTAGGGATGGTGATGCACCAAATAAAGGGTGTCTTCAGATTCAGGAAGGGTTAATTTGAAGAGGGTGTGTGCACCAAGGTCAACTTCACCTACTGCAACTTAGAGAGGGTACAGGATACCACAGACTAAGAGACACGCGTTCCCTTTGTTAAACTTTATCAGACCGAGAAATATATCAGTTTCCCAGTGAAGAAGGATGAACTCAAGAAGGGTGAACAGACACCACAACTCAACTGCATGCAATACTTCACCACTTGATAAGCACAGAACTCCAAGAACCTGCAATAGAAACTTAAACTTGCACAGTGTACCTGCAAGTATGAGAAAGGCACAAAGAAGTATAGAAGGATGAAAGGACCGAGATTAGTCACAAAACACACACTTTTATTACTTCAATAACATGCACAATGCATCATACATTCAGAAGAGGCAATAGTTGCCATTACAGTCTTGAAGAGGAGGCTTGAAAGTTCTCTCAACACACAAGAACAACTTGCAGAAGAGAGAGGATTCTTGAAAAGTATACACTTGCCTGAGATATCTAACTGTCCAACTTGTCTGAACTGTTGGAACCCTTTAAAATGAGCTTCCAACTTACATTTATAGAAGAATATGTGAGAAAGAAGAGGAAATGGTCATAATTACATTTCCTAAATTGAAGGCCCATGATGTATTTATTACAGTTAGTTGAACCACTTGAGAAGGTTCCATCATGTGTCATTAATTGCCTGATGACCTAGTCTTCTCAATTAATTAAAAGAATATTTAAATAAAATATTTAAATAATAATAATAAATATTATTATTAAAATATTTAAATAAAAATATTAATTTAATTAAATAATGTGGGACCCCCCCGTTGACCCGTTTGACTTGAAGAGGAGGGGGGTCCATGAAAATAGGTCAACAAATCTCAACTCGGTGGTTGAATCCTCTAAACTCTCGGTGTTGCAATTGATTTTGAACCCTCCACCAACTCTTTCCTCGTCTTGGCAATCGGGCTCTTTTGCATTGAGTCCTCCGAATGGTCTATCAAACTTGATTCTTATCATTTTGCTCTGTTAACTCGAAGCCATTTATGCATTCCACGTTCAAACTTCATGAAACATCACCACGAGCTCCCTGCGAGCTCTCACTGTGAGCTCTTCATCCAGCAAACGATCTTACCTTTCCTGGGCTCAAACTCACTTGAATGTCGAGCTTAACCCAACATTTCATGAGCTCAAGAATGGTTTTACCACAATGCTCACGAGTTCTTCCTTATCATATAACACTTGCAGTAAGAATGTTTTAGCTTGGCCATAATAAGCACAATTGTCCTTCCAAACGATGAGAAAATGCCATTACCAATAAAGACCTAATGCTGCCATGATGATGACCCAGGCTCATGCCCATAACATGTCAATAGACACCCTTAAGACTGATTTTTTGGCCAAAAGAGCCCTTGGTATTTTTAGTGCACTCAGCAATCTCGGCTCCAATCAACAATTATGCCACTATTGGGATCTTAGCTATGGCATAGGTAGCTGTGAGCTAAACAATATACTCATTTTCCAGAAACTAAAAAGATCCTTCATGTTACAATTTGCAACACATAAAAGGAGCCCTTCAAAAAATACATTGAACAACTGGGGCAGCCAAGAGGACCTTGGAAAAATGTACAGGTAACAACCATATGAATTCTCCCTTAGTCGTGGATCAAAGCTAATAGAAATAAGCTAGATAAAATCGCCTTGAAACTACAGTATAATCGTCCATTAAAAATGAGCTTCTCTGAACCTGGTAAAAGAATATTGTTATTGTCTGATTGGACATACATAATGGAAGGGTATAAATATTGCTTCTGCCCTCAGAGTTTCAAAAAGAGACCATTTACGAGTAACAAGGATGCAGCATGCAAATCTGGCCGACCAGGTATTCCAGAGTTGACCTTCACATTCAATTCGTTTCTAGGAGAAAAATGCTGAGCAATATGAATCGTTTCATTCTGCACCTGTAATAAACCTTCATCTCCTGGTTCATGGAAATTTTATGAAGCCTTGAATGAGCATGACTCCAATCCATCATATACTCAGTGAATATTTGTTTCCTGTTGCAGAATGCGTGGGAGCTTGTCTTGCGACCACCGAATGCTCATGAGAAGTATGCTGGTAATTGTAGAATGAGCTCCTGAACGGGAGCTGGTGATGTAGTATGCTGGCATGAACTCAGGTCAACCATCTCTCAATCCTGCATTCAATCTCTCTTGTATGAACGCCTTTGAGGAAAATGTCTGATTGGAAGCTAACTCACCACATGGCTTCTACTCATTGCAACACGCCTGCTTTGCAATCTCCATGCACTTGCCGCTCCACTTGGCTTTAACTCATTCCTCACTCAACCTGGAGTTCATTCTTGACATCCACAACAATGGCTCATTATCCTATTTACACGGCCCGCGCGGATTTCCTCTTGATGATGACTTGGCATCTTCCATCTTAAATTTCCACTCTTGGCAGTGTTGGCCCGAATCTCCCCTTCACGGAAGTTTGGTCATGGTTTGCCAAACCAATATCTCCACACTTGGTAGTTTGTCCTCTTGATTTCTCCCATTTTTTGGAGTAGACTCAAACTTCTCCCACGCTCAGGATTTCTTCTTTGGCTTTCCATCACGTCATTTCCCTTGGCAATGCTCGCCTTATTTTCCACGTCAATGGCTTGGCCAAATTAATTCACGGGCCCCGGCCTCAACTTCGCCTTCAGACTTGGCAAGTTTGTTCCTTGATTCTCCACAATTTCCACCAACGCGCGGGATCTTCATGAATCTTCTCCTGCTGAGTTTTCCTTGCGCGGAAATATTGTTCTCTTGCCATGATCGTGCCTTCACTTGGCAATTTGAATTGGCTATACGCAGCAGCTACATGGTAGAGAAGTAAACTTTATCTCAGAAATCAATTAGCCTCTAATGAGAGAGTTAATTGTGACAGCTGCCACAGGGTGATCCCAAGGAACCGTTGGTGTTGATCCTGATGTTCTGGTTCATGCGACCAAGCCGTGATCAGTTGTTAAATCTTGCTGACTGTAGTAGAAGAACGAGATAAATTTTTAGTTGAGTTGTCTCGCCTTTCACTTTGGAAAGTCACTTCCATGGAAGAAGCTCGATCAAATCTTGAGGCAAGTTTTGCGAATGAGGCTGAGATTGTGTTCATAAACTACTGTTTCTAGTAATGGCTGGAAGTTATTCCAGCGCCTAGCCCATGGGTTCGATATGGTGGTTATAGTTTCCATGTAAGCTAGTGAGTAGGCGTGTTACCTCCACTTTCATCTCGTTTCTCACATTTTATCCAACTCTATGCATTGTGTTTTATTAGTCCAAGCTTGAGCTCCATTGGTCTCATCCATGAATGCGAGCAACATCATATTGACCTCTATGTATGGTGGTCGACTCATTCCTTTAACTATGACTCACCGCAAACTCGACATGATTTCTCTTTGTGGGTTAGCTCTTATCAAGACCGGGCTTGGTCATTCAATGCTATTGTCTCCATCGAGTCATTAAAATTGAGTTCATATTCCATCCTGAGGAAGCATCGATCTTTCCATGTTGAATTAACCCGAGTCGAGCTCGTCATTTCTCTGCCTCAATGAGCCAACCATCGAAACATCCTCCGCTTCCTATCGAGATTCCTTTACACAAGCCAAACTCAGTTACTGAACTTACATTTCCAACTCATGATTTCGTCTGAGGCTTTGATCTCAGTTTGACCTTGTTCAAGGACAAGGTGAACTCCTCTATGACTTATCTAATTATTTTAATCTGATTTATCACTGATGACCTAGAAGTGGGTCCATGGGACCAATGTCGTGATTTGATAGTAATAAGGACCCCGTTGTTTTCCAATTTTTCCATGTGCGTAAAATTGGATAACATTTTTGGCGACCTCTCGGGGATGATTGCCTGCTAAGCATGATTCCAGTAGCCTTAAGTCATCCATTGGGCATGGAGTCAATGTTGGAATCCTGAAAGTGATTTGATTTTCTTTGACACATCCCGGAATCTCCTTGAGCATTTCCGATCTTGGACCTCCTTGGAATGCTAAGCATGAAGTATACTGAATCTGTTGAATGCTTGACATCCATGGAACACTGCAAAATTTTGAATGAAGCATATTATGAACTCTTATGGAAACCTTGAACCTTTCTTCTCCTTGAAAAACCTCCAATGATGAAACAGTGTGCAACACAACACAAAACACAACAACAAGGAAAGAAAAAAACAACAACACACAACAATGTGCATAAGCACTTGGAGGAAAACACCTAACTAAACTGTACAGGGGGTGGAATGCTTCTCAAAAAAAAGCTTTGAGATGTATCCCATTCACATGAATGGGAAGTTCTTCTCCATTGAGCCTAGATAGATGAAATGAATTTGCCTCTTTGCAACTTGTGATGATGTATGGCCCACTCCAGAGAGCGTCAAACTTGGCATGCTTGCCTGGTTTGGCCCTATCTTCATCCCATTTGAGAACTAAATCTCCCTCTTGAAAATGCCTGTCAGATGCCTTCTTGTCAAAATATTTCTTAACTTGAGCCTGATGTTGCTCCAAAGTTTTCATAGCCTTGTTTCGTACTTCCTCTAACTCCATGAGTTCAGCAAACCTTACTGTCAGAGGATCACTCTCCATAACTTCAAGTTGATGAGCTAACTCCAAAGAAGGTAACTCCAAGGAGAGTGGAAGTTTTTCTTCTCTTCCATATACAAGAATGAAAGGATAATTTCCGATGGCCCTTTTAGGTGTGATTCGATCTGCCCATAAGGCAGTCTTAAGCTGTGTATGCCAAGTCCTCTTGTTAGTTTCCATTGTGCACTTAATAATCCTTATGAGGATTTTATTACTAGACTCAGCCAATCCATTTCCTTGAGGATAGTAATTGGATGAAGTCTTGAGGTAGACCCCATTTTTAACAGCCCATTCACTTAATTTCATACCAAGAAAATCCATCGCATTGTCTGAAATGACTGTGAATGGAACACCGAACCTTGTCATTATACCTTCTAAGAAATAAGAACTACCTTTTCATTGCTCTCTTTCAATGCTACCACCTCTGTCCATCGAGTAAAATAGTCTGTTGCAGTAAGGACCCATTTATGTCCATCACTGGATGGAGGATTAATCATTCTGATGAAGTCCAACCCCCATTGAACAAAGGGTTGATCCACTTGAATTGGATGCAGTGGAAGAGCTGCCAACTTTTGCTTACCCATGAAAAAGGCACATTCCTTACATTTCCTTACCCATAGATGGGCATCTTTGAACAAATATGCTCAATAGTAGCCGACTCGCATGATCTTGGTAGCAGTTGTTCATGTAGAATAATGTCCTTTAGATAGGCCATTATGAAACTCTTCTAGTATCTTACTTACCTATTCTGGTCCTATGCACCGAAGGAGAACACCGTTCAAATCCTTTTGAAAGAGAACGTTATCTACCAAAACATATGGAATAGATTGAAGACGAAAATTTCATCTTTGGTTTTTATCCATGTTCACAGGATATACTCCTGAGAAAAGGAAATTCTTCATTTTGGATAACCAGTCAACTTGATCATCACCCTCATCAGTGTTTAGGAGTGTCACGTCCTCATCACCTTTTGATTCCATGTCTGTAGCAAGTTATTGACACAAACCTTTACCTCTGACAAGTTTGGTAACTTTGATGTGCACGTCATACTCCATCACCTTTGTGATCCATCCAACATGCTTTTCATTCATCTCTTTGTTCAGCAAAAACTCCTTGACACCTGGATGAGACACCATCAGATGAATTTTGTTGTTGGACAACATGTGCTTGAATTTCTTCAAAGCTCGAATAACCACAAAGACTTTTTTTCAATGAATGAATATTTGAGCTCATAGTCTTTGAGGGATTTACTGAAGAAAGTAATTGGTTGCTCCATCAGGTTGTTGTTTTGCTGGGTGAGGATACCTGAAATGCTCTCTTGACCTGCAAAAGCATAAAGGATAAAATCTTTATCAAACCTGGGGTTCACTAGTGTGGGAGCTTGAGAAATGGATGTTTTGATGGCTTCAAATCTCTCTCGTCCTTCCTTTTTCCATGAGAATGGCATGTTTTTCTTTAGCATGGTTGTCAGTGGTTTAGCCAATGTCACAAATTGAGGGATGAATCTCCGCACGAAATTTATGGTTCCCAGAAAACTCTGGAGACCCTTCTTGTGACTTGGGAGAGATAAGGACATAATCAAATGAATCCTAGCTAGATCGATTGATAGTCCTTCTGCTGAAACAACATGCCCCAAAAATTTCCCTCGTGCACTGCAAAAATACATTTCTTGGGGTTAAGTGAAACCCCAAATTCCCTACACCTTTGGAAAACCTTCCTTAGATGCGTGATGTGATCTTCTGCATGCTTAGAATATATAGTTATATCATCAAGGTAAACCAAGATGATATCATTGATTAGTCCCTTAAATGCCATGTCCATGGCTCTTTGGAAAGTAGCCCCGGCATTGGACAATCCGAATGGCTTTTTTTTGTAAGCATCCATGCCCCACTTGGTAGTGAAAGCCATTTTGAATTGGTCAGATTCTTGGACTAGGATTTGATTGTAACCTGAATATCCATCGAGAAAAGAAAATCTTTGAGCTCCTGCCACCATTTGAAGGATCTCTCCATTGATGGAAGAGGATAATGGTCTTTCAATGATGCACGATTCAAATCCCTGAAATCTACGCATAACCGAATCTCTCCGTTCTTCTTCCTTACGGGCACCAGATTAGCTACCCAAGAGGAATGCTTGATGGGAAAAATTATACAGGCCTCGATGAGTTTGGTTAGCTCCTTTCTCATTAGTGGCTCAATTTTGGGATTAATTGGCCTCTGTTTCTGATGAACTGGCTTGGCATTAGGATCTAGTTCGATGGTATGTTGTGCTAGACCTGGATCAAAACCATGTAGGTCTTTATAGCTCCATGCAAAAATGTCATGATACTCTTGAAAAATTTTGATGAAAGCTTCTTTCTCTTTGGAAGTACACACTTTTCTGATCTTCAGAAACTTTTCATTTGCTACCTTGACTTCCTCAAAATCTTCTTCTTTGACCACCATGTTAGAGCTTTGTCTTTTGGCTTGATCATCTGAATTGAAAATGGATTCCAGAGTGACTAATCCTTTTGGTAGCTTGTTACTTTTCAATTGTATGATTTGATCACCATATGATTCTTGCAACTTATCTTGATTTTTGTAGCAAACTCCGCCTCTTCTTGTAGGAAAAGGACAATTTGTTTGTCACTATCAAACACTTGCCAACTACTCACATTATCAGGGACTGCAGGTCAAACCACCATTTTGAAAAATTGCTTCCTTCTTTCATGATATCAACAGGTATGTTGTATTGTGAGCCAATTGTAGCAAGCCTATCAGCATCTTGATTTTGATTTCTAGGAATTACATGGATTCCAAAAGCTTCAAAATATTCAATCAAGTCCCAGACTTGGTTCTTGTATGATCTTAAAAGATCATTTTTGGATGCACTACGTGCTGTCACTTGATGAACAACTAACTCACTGTCTCCAAAAATAGTCAGGGCTTTGATTCCCTTCTTTTGGGCTAGCTGAATTCCTTGCACAAGGGCCTCGTATTCAGCAACATTGTTAGTGCAACTGAATTGCAACTGGAAAGATGAGAAGTACTTATCTCCCTCTGGAGAAATTAACATAACACCAGCACCGGATCCATTCTTACTTCTGAGCCATCGAAGAACAATTTCCACAATCCTTCATAGAATCACTTGGTGTTTTGACAAGTTGTGGTATGATCGTATCTTCTTCGTGAAAGCAATATGTACCCAATCATGTTTCTTCCAACAACATCAAAATAGCTTCTTCTTCTACCAACACATCAGCGTAGGGATCGTACTGATGATCTCCACTTACTTCATCTAGCACAGTATCAGGGACTTCTTCAACAAGAGTGGTTGGCTCATGATCAATATCTTCTTCTTCTGGATCACCGATGGTGTAATTCCATTTATAGGACTAGCAGTGTAGGGTTCTACATGATTATGGATAGATTGGTTCTGCCCTTATAGTTACTTTGGTTCTGTATCGAGTCCTGAGAATCATATGTGACCAATCGGCTGATAGATAACCACCCATCTTGGCAGTGAAATCTCATGATAGGAAGATGGCAAAGAGAGGAGGGAGATCAATGACTGATATGTCTTGGGTGAATGAAAAACTTGGGCATGCATGGATGGTAAGTTGAAGTCCTTTGATAACTCCAACAGTCTTAACAACTATTCCATCCACCTGAACAACTCCTCTTGCAACTGGCGCATATTGTATGCCTAGTACATCTATAATTTGTTTGGGCATGACCGAGCTACTGGCACCAGAATCGATCATGCAATTATGTACCAGGTGGTTGCCAATGATCAGGGAAATATAGAATGGTGGTGGTTTGTTTGCCTTAGGAATACTTTTCCCTTCTGGTTGACACAAACTTGTAGCAGTTTGTCACTCCATGACCTGATGATCCGTCTGGTTGTACCAAAATTGTTCAGAGCCTCTCGCAACAAATTTCTTTGAGAAGGAATTGAGAGTGCATCCCACATAGTAACACTCAGATTGGTTTTCTTCATTTGTTCTACTATACTGAAGGGAATTGCTCCTAACTTTCTTGACACTTTTTTGGGCATTGGGATCCTCCTTTGGAAAATGTTTGTTGGGTACCGTGATGCCTGAAGAACCTTCTTTCCTTGCGGCTTGGCTAGCCGGTGTTTCTGGTGATTTCTTTCCCACATCTTTATCAACTACCATTTGTTAAGGTTGAGAAGTGGATGCTAGATCATCTTGGAAGGTTGATTCCATTTCTCTTTTTTTGGAATGAGTGTTTGCTGCCACTGATGAGGAATCTATATTCAACCCGTAAAAATATTTTGCTTGCCATTTTAGCAAAGTGGTTTCTTCAAGTGCCTATGGTTGATCTGATGTTTCTTGCGTAGATGAATTTTTTGTTAGCTCTGAAGGGGTAGATACACTTTGAACCATAAGGGCCTAGCTAAGAACTCCATTGGGACAAATATTTTGATTGTGGGGTTGAGAACAAGGATAACACCATTCATAGTCTTGAACTAGATTATTTTGGACAGGTACTATGGCTCTAGATGAGCTAGCAACAAGAGGGTTCTGAAAGTTCAAAGGCTTAACATTCGCAGCTTGATTTGTAGTTTTATTTTGAGGCTGATTGTTCCCTTGAAAAGGAGGATGGTTAGCCTGATACTGCTGATTTTGTGGCTGGTATGGATGATTATATTGAAATTGTTGCCTCTTGAGTGCAACGAGCTCATTTCCAAAAGTTTGTAGCAGTGACTTGAATTCAAATAGATCATTTGAATAGGTAGTGGAAGATTGAGCTTGGTTGATTAGAGTTTCTAGAATATGAGCAATGATAGGATGATTGTTCGTAAGATCTAGAGACAACGACATTGGACAGTCATGGAGCTATCTTTCTAGCCTAAATCAAGGAATTTTACACTCTTATGGAAAATTCGTAGGCATCAAGTTAGTGTAGTCCCTTCCATGGAATGGATCATAACTACTACATCACTATTCAAGGCTCACAAATAGTATAAGAATGCATTATTTGTGAGAAGGCTTTATGAGTGTCTGGAATCCTATTCCAGTCCTATTGGAATCGGAAGTTGAAATCACTCATGTATTCTTGGGGAGCTCTCTTCATGGTAGTGAGCTATTCCAAAAGTGATAGGTGATCACTCTTGTCTTCAAACTATTTACAGAAATTTTATCCTAACTCTTCCCAAGTGGTTATGGTACCAACACTTAACCCTTGAAACCATTGAAGTTCTTTCCCCTTAAAAGACGAAGTAAGAAGTCTTACCGCAATGTTTTCCTCCATGATATTATGTACTCCACAAATGCTGGCTACATCAAGAATATGTTCCACTGGAGCAACATGTATTTCCCCTATGTAAAAGGGTAAAATTTTGAGTTCTGCAACATGTATAGGGTCACGGCGAGCCCAACACAGAGGACTGCTTGCATTGAAAGCGGGAAAAATTGGTTCCTCGCCATAGGCAACGAAGGTTGTGATTGTTCCT